>NW_019061386.1:210591-254358 GCF_000696155.1 Zootermopsis nevadensis
AAATATTCTTCGTGCTGGGATAGTCTCTTAAATCGAATAAACAGGCTGCTTCCTTCCTCTTCCAGTTAACACACTGAACAAAGTGAATATGATTCTATTGTACAGAAATGGCTGCCATCAGCTTTGATGAACATCTTGACTCATTTTCACTAGGGAATGTTTAACTGTATGAAGAACTGCAGTGTTACTAATGCATCTCACAATATCAAAAACTTACTGAGGTAGTCCTTCTCTTGTGTCTACCTTGCAATCACACACCATGTTTATCATGTGACCCCAGGTGACATCCAGAGACCATGGTGGCCAATTCTGTATACCACCATGGAGGATCAATCAGACACTGCATGACATTCCAACTGAAACTGGGGGTACCCAATTATGCTAGTAGTACATCTGCAATAGTGTTCACAGAGGAATATACTCTAAAGAGTGCCAGTTCAGTTTGCAAAAATACGGCATAAATGACACCTATTAAACATTGCGGGAAGATGTATGGTCCAAGCAACTGGTCACCAATGACAGTACGCCACACATTTACAGCAAAATGATGTTGGAAGTTGGACCATAAAATTAAAAACATGCAGAATGGGGTGCATTTCTTAAAGTTCTTATCTTAAGAGCATGAGAATACATACTACTTAGTGAGATTTTTGTTTCTCATGCTAGTGAGTATTGAAGGTGACTGTATTCGAGGTTGCTGTGCCATGTAGTCTGGTAGAAGTTTACCAACATTTCAGAGGTGCTTGCTTGGAGGCAGCAAGTACCTTTGAAATGTCTGTAAGCTTCTACCAGATTACACAGTGCTACAATCCAGAAGACAGCCAACTTCATACTACTTGTTTTATTTCAAGGCCTGAACTGAGGAAAGTTTCTGGTATTGTTAACGTCATGACTAAAGTGTGCCTCATCAGTGAACAAAACATAAAAATGCAAGTGGGGGGTGTGCATTAGACCAATGCCAAAATTCTAACCACCTACCCTTGTCTGCAGGTTCAAAATGTTGAATTTGTTAGTAATGATATGGATGCAGTCGTTCACTGTGTAACGTTTCCCAGACTCTTGTGCACAGAACATGGAGATAAGTGGAAATTCTCTGGGTGCTCAGATGTGGACTGCACTCTGATATTTCAATAATGTTTTCCTTCTCATCTGCATTCTTTCATACTAGACATTCAGCAGTCAATGATACACACAGAAATAAGCCACTTTCTCACAAATACTGGTGACTGTGACTAAAAACATGTCATCTCTGATTCTTATTCACGGAAATTGTCAGCAGCAGCAGCATTGCCATTGCAAGACCTGTAAACAAAATGCATATCTGCATATTCTTCATTGGAGAATGTAAACATGTTCACCGAGACCTCCATTATACAAAGCAGGACTGTTAACCAACACAGTGAAATATCTATTTGATAAAGTTGTCACTGTACCTAAGTACCATGTAATGAAGGAGTATACTGTGTATGAAGGTATAGCTCCATACATTCTTAATTCAAACACTAGATTGAGGTGAGTAGTCAGCTTCATGCTCTGGCTGATTTACTCGCAGAGAAAGAGCCCCTAATACATACTGCATTGGAAGCTGGAACGGACTCTCAGCAACGGAAGCTTCAACTGTAGACACACATACGAACACTCTTCAGTTGCACATTCAACTTGCAGCACCTAACACCCGATTATTGTGCATGTTCAAATATTGTTACATCTAAAATATTAAATTATATTTTGTCAGTTATTTCCACCATTACTCTTGCTCTCTTTCACTGTCTCTCTCTGCATATGTCTGTAGTTAGAGTGAATCTAGACTCCTCTTATTCCTTTCTTACAAACTTAATTGTAGATTAAGTTGTTTCATTTGGAAGTATTGTAGTGTTTTACGAATTCTAAGAATCCATGAAAGAAGGCAGACTTCACTAATATCAACTATAGTGTTTCCTTATAGTCTATTATATTTAAAATCAAATACAATTTTACTAATTAACAAAATATTTTTCTTGTTTCTCTCTGTACCTGGTTCAGACATTCTAACATATGCACAGAGATGTGTGAAAACTTACAACAGAATGATTTTATGCCTGTTTTAAGGTCGATACATTTCAAACTTTAGTATACAAGGCATTGTGCACAGACAAGCCTACTAGTCACCATCTCAGAAGTTCTATCACATGTCTGAGTATTCACACTTTTGGATATTAATTCAGAGTTAGAAAGCACTAGAAAGATTATTCTGTGAAAGCTGAATAATATTAATAACAAGAGACAGGACACACATGATAATTATAAAATGGGTCATCAGGGTAAAAGAACAGTCTACTGCCAACAAAATCTGATGAATATCAATCTAAATTGTAGTTTACATCGAACTGACAGTGGGCAAACAAGGAACAACCTGCATGAACGAGTAGAATGAGGTGCATTTCATATAGCTCCTAACTTAACAGTATGAATACATACTACTCAGCAAGAATTCAGGTTCTCACAGCAGCGAGTATGAAGATGGCTGCCTTCAGGGTTGTTGTATCATGTAGTCTGGTAGCAGTTTACCAATGTTTCAGAGGTCCTTGTTACCTCCATCACTGCCCTGGTGATGAAGGCAGCAAATACCTCTGAAATGTCAGTAAACTTCTACCAAACTACACAGTGCAACAGCCCGGAAGATAGCCGTCTTCATACTACTACTGAGACAGTAAAGATAAGCTGTGATACTGATGTGCATATGTTTAACAGATTAAACACTCATAATTGTGTGCCTATTTGCTTACTGTTCTGCCACTTTCAGGCATTCTCTTGTTCTTTTGGTCAGTCATCACTATGGAACTTCTCTGTTGTTACAGAAACATCATCATGTTGAGTCACAGTGCAAGGTAAGTTCACGCAGCTCTCAGAACTTGCTTGTAAATGTTTGGCTTGCTGTTATAGTAGAAAAAACATGTTCAGACCGAGGAAACTCACTCGTGGGTCACTCAGTAACTGAGCTCGGAAGAAGGCAACTCACTGGTGTGTCACACAGCATTTAGGCCTGAGGCAGCATGATCTGTAAGTAGATATCTCAGGAACTATACACAGAGCTTCGCAACACAACCAATGATGACACTGCCTCCAAGACTGGGTGCTGTAAGACCCACTGGTAGGTCACTACTTTTGACATATCAATCTGCTTCGTGATGCCCAATCACAAAGCTCATTAACTCAACACCACATCCAGTAGATCCATCCCAGCGACTGCATTTAGAACAAAGGGAAGTATTTGCCTGCTAGTATTTGTACTCCAACAGGGGGAATGATGTGTGAAATACCAGGTAGATAAATTCTTATAGAATGTAATACTTGCATGGAAGTAACCATGGGATATGTCAGCATGAATGTCCTGAGCATCAGACTCGGGTGTTAGAACACTAAATGAAGTTCATCGCTTTCTACAGTACACTTTAAGCTTCTTTAGATTCTGAAGGTAATGTCTGCAGGCATGTGCAAGTACATTCACTACACTGACTAGTCTTCCTTTCCTCTCATTTCAACATTTTGTAAATGCAAAAGCAAAGGGCCTTTCTGTCTCACTCTTCAAATTATGTTTGCATTTGGTCTGACTAATATACCCTTTGCATGTTCAATTTAAAACTTTAGTGTCTAGTGTTAAGAGCTCAGTTTACCTATGTATTTAAATTTCAGTGTCCTACTGAATTACGAGAAACAAGGGGTTCATTATGCAGTTGGAATTATTTATTCCTATATGATTTAAATATTTGTACACTCAAGTTTTCCAATCTGAAAATTAAACATGAAACACGGCTTCTTATTCTGACAGATTGACATACTAACAAGCCTGTAAGACAAAGTGCCAAGTGTATGAACTTAGAAGGTCTGTATTATACATAAAACAGAGAATATTCAGCAATGGGTCACTCCTGATTATACATGTCATCTGGTGTAGTTTGGCCAGTTAAGTAAATGAGGTTACAGCTGCACATTTAGTTTGGATTGAAAAATCAAGGGATAAGGAAAGGTGATGATGTGGAACTCTCTTGGAAATTCTGTCACACAAAATTAATTTAAGCAGGTGAGTGTTTTTCATGAAGCTCTTTGGACCTTGAAAGATAATAACAAACTAAACACACAAAGCACATACAACAAAGAACTCTGCACAAGACACACAAAAGAGAAAGACACCAATTATTTAAATGTTACACAATATAACTGACAACTGTGTTTTGAAAGCCATATTGTGTAGTTTGACAACTTCTTCACAATCTATATATTGCCCTTAACATCAGAGACTCAAGAATACAGCAACCAGTAATGCAGAAGAAAATCAGGATGTTTTGGGGGTTCATGAAAACACCTTTGTCCTTCTACAAGGTTTTTTGTCTTAACAATTTAGCAGTATGACAAATACTAAATTAGAGGAACCTTTATTTAGCCCATCCACACAAAAACTCCAACTGTTTATTTGCCAGCAATCACTGTTCTTTAGAGTATGTAACAAATGGCTCAACTCCTTGATTTTTTTTGATATGGTGAATACTTAACAAAATACAAAGATAAATAATTTTCAACTCTATGCATATATATTCCCCCCTCCTGATATCAGAAATAAATGAAAATCAACGCCAGTGGGGTATGCAAAATGAGAATGATCACATTTGTAAAATATGTGTCCTTCAGTAAAGTATACTTTATCATTCTTGCTTAACCCCTTAGAGCCTGCCTGCTTAAACAGTCAGTCACTCTGCATTTTGACCACAATGCATTTATTTGTTTTTTATGATTCTCAGAATAAACAGTAATTACTTCCCTAAACAGCATTAACCAACTGATCCTTGTAATGGACACGCACTGTATTTTCTTTGAGGTATGAAATTAATTTTTAAACACTACCTAGATGAGATATAGCTTCAAAGGGTTATTTAGGACTGTCACAATTATTGAATTTTTTTATAGATTAACCATTCACCATTAACTGATCAACCATTCACCATTAACTGATCAACCATTCACCATTAACTAATAAACTGACTTACTAATACTAATAAATTGTTAACAGCAATACAGTCATAAGAAATACCAATTAACTTGGCATTGAGGTTTTCATGGTGTTAAAAAATTTAGAATGCACTCCTCTGGATTATGACATCATATAGTCTTGCATGTGGTTACCAACATTTCAGAGGTAGCTACTGCCTCCATCTTCAAAGATTATACTGGATTATACATTGTCACCCCAAAAACCCCACACCAATTACCTTATCATTAAATTAAGTATGAACACTGATAATGTAGGCTTAGGGTGCATTCTTATCAGACATGGTGGATAGATCAATGAACTGCTGCCAACACAGATCTCCTAGGTTAAAAGTTAAAAATTATGATAAATGATATGGCAATAAAACAAAATAAACATAAAAAGACACAAAAAAGCATTTGAAATTGAAATTTTCATTCAGAATTTAAGTGGTTCAGAAGATTATAAACACAGATGGACAAAATGTGCACGAGCTTCACATTACGCATTCACTTTACTTATACATTTCATATAACTACACATAATGAAGAGAGACATGTAAGCTTTACGTGTTTCATATTTTAGCAACATGTGCTGCGTAAAGTACATATCTACACAAACATATTTGATACTTACAATTATAAGAACAAACTATTTCCCTTCTGTTTCAGGTGGAGTCGTCGTAATCGCCATGGTGTCCAAGGAAGCCAGAGGCGTGACATTGTGGACTACAGAACAGGTTACATTAGATCACACCTCCGTTCTCCATCAGGAAGGGTGAGATGACCCGACCCAGGCCACAGCATCACCGATCTTGACCTATGATGTCACTTTCAGAATCTTAGATTATTTCAGGATGAAGTGAATAAGTGCTATTAGATTTGGTGAGATAATCTGACCCCATTTGATAACTGAAAAGTAGCCATCAGTAGCTAGGTAGTATCACCATCAGTTGAAATAGTATGGTGAAAACTGTCACATTCACCTTGACTTCTCTACCTTGTGGCTGAAAAAACATGGTGTCTATAAATGTGCCGTGATCACAAGTGAGAGTCAAACTAATGGTTATCATTCAGTGAACTCTAACCCTACGACTATATTCTGACTAGTTTTTAGAACCATTTTAATGACATCACAATCTATATTCAAAGAGCAGATTATAGCATACGTCCTCTACCCTCATGCACTTCAGAGAAATTCAGAAGTTTCACCAATTCCTGAAAACTAAACTAACTACAGTTAACATTTTTCAGCTGCAGTCCAGCTGGTCATGTGTTGCAGTAGCTTATTGCTACACTTAAATCACACCTAAGTTACAATCTGGCCAGCAGCCTCTCAGCACAGGAATTTAAACCCTCTTTTCTCATACAACTCAGTTCAAGAACTGAAAATAGTCTTAACATTATTTAATGCTGTCAACTACAAAACAGGTTATAAGGGGGTTCTCCGGAGAAACTGTGTAGGACCTGAAATCAATGTGTTCTCAAATGTTACCATCTCTGGCTAATTGTAATGGTTCTTAACGCAGTGAATACTGCACACCACTGTAATCTACACCTTACTCAACAAAAATTTAAAAGAAGAGTAGAACCTACAGTAGCTAAAATCTATGACTTCACTGATACTGCACGTAGCACAAGTAACTGATATGTTTGCCATTCAATCTGATATGAACTTACACAACACACCTACGTTAAACTCTACCTGCACACCTGGGTCACTACCATAAAATTCTAATAGGACATCACTCTAATGTGATGTGTCTCTTATATATGATCTCTATTTGTACATACAGTCCTGCTGACTTCAGGAAGTCCGAAAGGATTATTTATCTAAGAAATATGAATAAATAACTAAATTTAAAATAAGATTTAATGCAATCTTTCAAATTCAACACTATTTAAAATAATAATTTTGGGGGTTTACAATGTTTTTCAGCAGTGGTGTAGAGGTATCAAATGCTCTCATACTGCCCATAATTTAAACGGTTTCTGTAGTTTTTCACACTTCAAAGATGTGTAGTTAGGGACCTAGATCCACCCCATAAATTGACATTCTCACAGAAAAGAGACATTTGCCTCTGTCACTATGTTGTACATACAGAGTTTCAATTTATGAAAGATAATGCAGGATTTAGTTCAGAGTATTAAGTAAGGAGGATGGATGCTGAGATAATCTTGGCCTACTGAATAACATTCTATTACAGTTGTTGCAAGGAAACAACAAAGAGAGGTGCTTCAAAGTATGAATTTCAGATATCTTACTTACAAGCTAAACATCACAATTCATATCAGTCTTGATTTTTATATATTATATTTTATGCATAGTAAAATATCTCATACCTAGTAACTAGGTGAGATAAAATAAGAAGTATGAGGCATCTGTTAACCCTCATTATTATTTGCCATTTTTAGAAAGGCTTAATAATAGAGTCCTATACACTCAAGTTACTGTATTCCTGTTTCACCATGCCCAGTCTTGTTTGCTTTGCACTTTCTATCTGAAGTAATGATGTCTCACCCAATATGATTTTCAAAGAAATTAAAATATCTCTTTTAGGTCATGGACACTCCTCACATGCTCAAGCTGGCAGACCAGTGATTAGCTCACTTTGCCTTCTGATTCGGTTTGTCTTCAACAGATATCAGATCCATATAAGTGAATGAATCAATGTTCTCTGTACAACATTTTGTTAATATATTTACTTGCTGTCCTCAAGTTTAACCAATAACTCAAATATAGGACTGCAGATTGGCCTTGCACACTTTCCACAATTTCTAATTCCTCCACTACCTTAAAAAAATTGTAATTGAACACTTGCAATTATTACAAACACAGTAGGACGTAGTATCTAAGGCAAAATGCTGAATTTTAACATATAAATTGAAAACACACCAGACCTATAAGTTACATACTTCAGTGCATGCTGAATCTACTAATCACAAATAGATCTTTGAAACATTCTTTTGAAGTGTCTAATAACACTGATTAGAGATCAACTACCAATTACAGCTACTAATAAGTCATACAAAACACAAACCTTCAGAAGTAACCTGACTGTTGGTTTTATAACTTTCATTATTCCAACCTTAGAATTTTTTGCATATCCAGTATAATCAGTTAAATCAGTGTTTCTTTACACATTGAACGACTGAAGTAAACAAGTCTGTACTTAATAAATGCCTGTAAATTAAAATCAAAATGTGAGATTTACTGTTGTCGTAGTGGTGAAAATATTGACTGTGGTATTCTGGTTTGTGACATCATGTAGACTTATAGGTGATCACTAACATTTTTGAGGAACATATTGCCTTCAACTTCCTCTACCCTGAAGACAGAGGTGATATTCCTCCAAAATGTCAGTAATCACCCAAAAGACTATACAGCATCATAACCCAGAAGATTACAATTCACATGAAATCAAATGTTATTTAAAACAAAATGCAACCATGCCGGAAAATGTTTTATTCATGACTGTAGTCACAACTGGTTTCTGTTTTTGAACCTGTGTTCTAGTGAGTTTCTTTGTATTAAGGATGTGAGAGGATAAAGTGTTTATAACCTGCAAGACACATCACGGATAAAATGGTAATTTAACCGTCACTAATTCATTTTGCAAATGGACATAACAGTGATAAGAAACACAATGATGTAAAATTTTACATGTATATTACATAATATAAATTTATGTAAAAAAATAGTAAAGTCTGTACAGGGTATATGGCTTCAGTAATCAATATGTACACAAAGTTTTACTACAAGGCAATTAAAATAAATGCAAAGTAGAAACCTCTTTTACAACTGATTCTAACAAGAACTTATCACAAACAAATGTTATCAGTTGTTTTTTTACAAACCAAAACTACATGTTTGTAACTAAATTTTCAATCCACATTTTGTAAGTGAAAATTACCAATAAAAAAATTTCCAAGCATGCCTTTTCTCATGTATTAATCCTCAAACTTTTCCCAGCACTACATGCTCTAATTATATTCAGAAGATACCCAGTTCAAACCACTATATTGTTATCATAATTGACAAATCTCCGTTTTCCTTAGCCCATGGGTCAACATTTTGGTGCTCACAGCACACATGGGATATTCACTTTTATGCAGCCCACTAGAATTAGAACAGAAAACTAAATATTTATAAAAACAGTACTCCTATTTTTAGACATACTATTTGGCTTAGTACTGTTTGTACTAGGTTTTTGCTTAATATTACTTTCCCTCTTATCAACCTGCATTGTCCAAGGCCAACAGGTCCGTAGAAAGTTTATCAGAGGGTCTTCCTCATATCTGGTGTCGCAGGCTGATGTTCAGAGTGCCCTTCCGCCAGCCAAACCTTAACCTTAAAACTACCAACATACAGAGATTGAGACTGCTTTCTGGGAATGGACTTCTTGATCCAACCCTAGCCAAGGCATCTGCATCCTCATTATCCAGAATCCCATTTTGACCAGGGATCCAAAGAAGCATAACTTGTTCGAACTTAACAGGGCACACAGTTCGTTTTGACACAGTACCAAAAAGCAGTCAGAGTCAAAGTAAAAACTGGCTAAAAATGTAGACGCATGAGATTCAGAACAAATATTCAGACAGTGACAGGAAAAGTTCCATACATGATCAAGGATCAATTGGCACATTAGTAAATGATGATGACAATGAAGGGGCAAAGAGTTGGGTTACTGACAAAAGTTTTGAATGAGAAGACATGACAAATTACTGGGAACAAAAGGAAATTTTCACTGATGGACTTTGAATGCAGGGTGAACAAATGGACACTAATGATAGTTTGGAAATTTCTGGAACTACTTTCCAGCAGTGTTCTTGGAAATGCAGTCCCCAAGACCAACTATAACAGTTCACAAATTGCCAAAGACATGTTCAAACCAAGATCTTCATCGTAGCCTTGGAAATCATATTTAACTAATGCTTTTATGTTTATTTGCTAAACGGAGATGGCATCATCTACATGAGTGCCTTGAGCACTGTAACACTAAGCTGAATCATTACAGTAATGTACATCACAATATTACATCTTGAAGAAACTCAGAACTTGCATGCAAAATTTGATTCAAATTGAAGAAGTAAGTAACTTCATTTAATTTCAAGCATGTACTTTCTGTGAATCTAAGCCCCAATATCTCTATTCTCGTCAATGAAATTCATTTAAATCCTCTAGTACTGACTAAATATAAATGTATAATTTGCAATTTTGATCACTGCCTTTTCTGTATAAAATTTTTTTCCTCCTCATGAGATGTTTCCATTTTTGTAGGTTTACGTTCTCACACTCAGTAAATTGAGTAATTCTTCATCAAATTTCATCCATAATTAAAAAACTGCATAGTCTCCATTGAAGCTTTTTCCAGGCAGTGTCCACAGATTTAGCTGATGTAATGATTTATGTTCTTCCATTCTTTCTATATTTTATATGAATATATCTCTTTATTTACTACATTAAAATATTTGAAGAAACTGAATACAAATGTGTATGACATAGTACACAGCATGGTTCTATTCCATGTCTCTGAATTTAATATCAATTGTTCTTTATATCCAGGTAAACTAGCTCTAGAATTTAAAGATTCATCTTATAATGACTTTAAGAAAACAAAAAATTGAGCATCAATATGCATCTTTGTGCATGTATGTCTTTCTAAGAAAATCTGAACTTACCAGTTGATTGTAACTACGGAGCTAAATCCTGACAGGCCCGTGGCTATCTAGGCAGTGAGAGTATTAATGTCTCTGGCTAATGGATAGAATTATGAGGTTATATAGCAACATGTTTTGATTTCTCATCATACCACCATTTTACCTGGTATACCAGTCTGCTTTTACAGATACATATGAACACAAGTAAAACTGTGAAATTTCCCCTAATTTCAGTTACATAAAACACTTAAACACACAAAATTCCAACAACGGTAACATTCTTTGTTAATATCCTGACATAAGACTTTTTTTTTTTCAAAAATAATCTTGTGATAGCAAATTAGAAGTAAGTACTTATAAAAGATCATTATGTCATGCAATTCACCTTCATAAATAAGATGACTATTCAAACACTAAAAGATGTGAATTTTTCCCCCTCCAGTTACATTGATCAGTGTTCACAATATTGATATCAAGCTACAGCACTTTTATCATAAATTTACAAGATTTTAGATGAAGAAACAGACAATCTTCTAGCACAGTAATTATCAAATATGGACATAAGGAACTTTCATGAATAATATATCAGTTCACATGAAACCAGATTTAAGGTGCTTGTGAATTTTGTTCTGATTTTGAGACATTATTTTATGCATACATCAATAAACTCAGCATATATTCAAATACAATGACTGAAGCTTTACTAATAAAAAATTAACAACATTTTAGACAAACTTAAGGCCATTATTTACAAACTTTTAACCCAGACATTCTGAAGCATGGACAAGAGCTTTCATAAATAATATAAACAATTCAGACAAAATCAGATTTAAGGTGCTAGAAAATTCTATTCTGATCTTGAGTTATACTCTTGTTTGCAAAAATGAAATAAATTCAGCAGATGAATGTTTCTATGCATCAAAGGACTGAAGTACCCTATTACATCGAAATGTTATCTAACAATGAATAAAATTAACATGGCTAAAGACAGTATTTCTTAATGAATGTGGTCAAAAAGCAATCCTTTCTTTTCAACGCAGCCATTCCATTCTGGTGTTGCCTGACACGGAAATGAATGATACAGCCATGACAAGTATTTTGTTCTAAAACACAGCTACAGCAGATTTTTTGATCATGAATGCAGATGCTACAAATATATCCTTGAGAACATTCCTCCATTCTCCAGGAACACCACACATGTAATGTCATCAGATCATAATATTAACATCACAAATATTTTATAAAAGTATATTATTCACTAATGTGGCACAAACTTCAAACTCTGATGGCATGATAACAAGAAATGTTGATTCAAATGTGTGCAACATATGTATGTTGACTATCCCCAATGTCACATCAAATTCCGAGCAGACTGGATCATTTACGAATACCAAGGATTATAGTTATTGCCTGTCCAAACGTCTACAAGACTGGATATGTACTGGTGCCTATAAAACATGAACCTGATTGTACAAAATATAGTACTGCAAATTCATAGTTCATCATGTGGGATATGTTTTATAACAAACTCATACAAATCATCCAAAGTTCGAGATCCGGTATATTCAGCGATTTTTTCTCCATCTCTGTACAGGAACAGTGTAGGAAATCCATCGACCTGGAAGTATCAAGCAGCATGTATTACAGGTGCCAACTACAGCCCGCTGCTTACTTGAATGGTGGCATACCAACAACAACAATGTTCTCTGTGAGCAATACTAAAACTATAAGAAGTCAAGACCACAATGGGCATTTCATGCCATTCCGTCCATGTGAAAGCCAGGTAAGAACTATTAGCTTCTCAAGAAGGAATCTTCTCCAGAGTTGGTTATACACGTAGATGACAACAATGGATAGTCCAACAAAAGAAGCCGACAGTAGTTACTAAGTAAGTGAACAAATTCCCTGTCTTTTATGTAACCCAAAGTTCATTCAAGACCACAACCTAAATGTATCCTTGACGCAGATGAATACAGAGCACATCTTCACACCACATTTCTTTGAGATCTATTTTAATAACATCCTTTGCTCTATTCCTAAATTTCTGAACTAAAATTTGATGTTTATTTATCATCTCACCCATGCATGTTATATGTCATACCCATCTCACCCACCTTAATTTGATAATGAGTACAAATTATGGAACTCCTCATTATAATTATTCTCCACTGTCCTGTCATGTTTTACACTAGCTGAATCAAAGGATGAATTACTAATTATCATATCTGAAGTAAATACTACTGAAAATAAATGATCTCAAAATATCTACCATCAAACCCAAATGTGCAGCATAACATTCAAACAGTAAAGATTATGTCTGGCAATAAAATTATCAGACATATATCATAATTAAAATATTTAGGATACCTTATTTCAGGCCAGAGAAGTAATACAGAAATGAAAGAACAATCACACAATAAAGGAAATAATATCATTAAAATCTCCTTAGAAACACAAAAATAATATGTAACTTACCAACAACAAAACAACTGTGAACTACAGTAGGGAGGCTCAGGTTCTGAAGAAAATGAATGCAAAGACGGGAGGAAGTACAAATGAGATTTCTATGA
Organism: Zootermopsis nevadensis; assembly: GCF_000696155.1. The sequence goes on from NW_019061386.1 coordinate 223,824, forward strand.
CCCAAACTGGGGATTTTAAGACAATATCATCAATGAAATACAAGCATCAGAAAATATTTAATGCCTGAAATACTATCTAACACATATACACAAGGAAGAATAACTAGAAAAAGCAAGCACTGGAATACAAATCAATGGGACAAAGAGACTGTGTGCCAAAAGAAAGAATTCATTTACATTATTGCTATTATGCCTAGGAGAAGCACAGAGCATCCACAAAGCACTGTCAAAAGACCCTACTTACCACCATGATTGTGCCTTCTTTTAAAGCATCTTCTTCACTTCTTTTCATCCAAATTCTTGATTTTCCTTTACTTCTACTTCAGATCAGTGCATCCCTTTTAACCAACCACTACTTTTCGTTTCCACAGCTTACGTCCAATCCATTTTCTTATTTTCATTTCCACTATAATCTGTTCCTGCCCTGTTCCACTTGAGAGTCTTGGTTGGCGATCGCTTCTGGCCATCACATATTTAAAACTCTTCTCAAGTTCTCAAGCTTTAGTGTTTTATTATATGATTAGAAATTCAAGTTGTCTTCTAAGTTTGACAGCTTCAAAATTAATATTAAACATTCTTAATATCATTAATTTTGACAAGACAAGTAGGTTCTTCCACACTCGGTAGAAGCGGACATAAGCTCATTTTCTTCCTTTACACGACTTTCAATATCTTCAGCAGCTCCTCCAGCTTTTGTAATTACACTGTCTTAACCTAAACTAACCTAATCTGAAAATTTGTTTTGCAACTCAGCAGAAATATAAGAAAAAGCATCACCAACAAAATCTAAATGAAGTTTTTCTGTAAATCCCCAATTGATCCCTCATTTTCCTTTTCTTTAAATGCATTCCACTTAACTCCAACCACAGCAATTTTATTTCAATAGTAATTTCTACCTCATATGTAAGTAATTCTTACATAAGTCTTATCAAATTACAATTTCCTGGTATTCTAAATTTTAACATGACATTGCATATAAACTCTCTACTCAGCAAATCAAAAGCTTTCTCAAAATCTATAAACAGGAGATTCAAGGCAGTTCCCCATTCCTTGCTTTGTTAACATATTACAGTGAAACCTCTATCCATCGTTCCCGGAACTATCGTTTTCCCGGATGCATCGTCCGTTTTGTTCGGTCCCGAATACATCCCATATAAAATAATGTTACATTTTCCCGCTTCTATCGTTCCTCGAACTATCGTTTTATCGCATCGATCCTTAAAAAATCTTAGTCCCAGCACACAATTTTCCCGCAATGATCGTTTCTGAGAAATTAAAATGCTGGGTTTTGAGATAAATTAATACTGAAAGATGCACAATGTTTTTGGAATACACAGTAGCGATAACCTGTTATGTCGCCCAACCAGCACATTCTTTTGGAATGAGGGTCAGCGGTGCAGGGGTGATAGTTGGAGCTTCTACAGCTACGTTTCGTTGAGTTCGGCAGTAATAGTATTTCCATTCTTCCTGTTATTGTCCGCAAAGGGGGTTGGAGTGGTGAGGAAGACGAAGACGACGAATGCGAGCCCGAAGCTTTGCCGAGTTTTGCCGAAGCGCACGCTGCATTGGCGAAAGTGAAGTCGTTCTTTTATGCGCTTAATATTAGTGAACGTGACGAGGAAAACATTTTGAAGGTGGAAAGTGCTCTGTTTGGTCTAAAACGTAAAGTTTCGACAAACCGGTTGTCCATTAAAGCCTTTTTTGGTAAAAAGAAGTAACTATGAAAGAGAAACATTTTTTTTTTTAAATTTTTAATGCTTTCCCGCATCTATCGTTTTCCCGCATTCATCGTTTTTATTTCCCACCCCCGCCGAAAACGATGCATCGAGGTTTCACTGTAGTTCTTAATGCATCAACTCTTTAAATCCCAGTGGTAGCTATTACGTACCACCTGTTACAACTCTGCAATTTGCCCAGAGTGTATTTATGGGTTTCATACGAGTTTCAGAGCAAACACTGAATGTTCTCTTAAACAGCATTAACCAACTGACCTTTGTAATGGAGAAGCGCTGTGTTCTCTTTGTGATAAGAACTGAATCCTTAAATATTATTTAGATGAGCTTCAACTTAAGTTAATCTGATCTATAAGGAATCAATTTGGCCAAAATTCCACTTGTTTGGTTCTAATATGCCAGTCTGGTTTTTCTGTAATCTTATTTGAACATAAACAAAATGTTGCAATGCTGACAGAAGGAATATCCCTCTCCAGTTATTACAGGTGGTAACATTTCTTTTTGAGAATTTAACAACTAAACCTCTTTTCCAGTCACTAGGTACAGAAAATAAAATATGGGGACAGCAATAGCATGTATCAGTGCTATCTATATCTCTTTTAGAACTTGGACACAAACTGCTTTTACTAAATATCAACTGTGCCGTTGGATTGAAACTTGTAAATGCCACTAATTTAGGGCATGATCAACCACACGAGTAAAATCCTCGATTACTGTGATGCAGTCACACCTCAAGAGCATTCATACTGTGACACACGATACACTCCAGATGGATGCGGCTGATGATTCACTGGATTACAGAACCTGACTAGAAAGAAGCCTCAGACTAAGGTCTAGATCAAAAAGAACAAAGAATGATGGACCGACAAGAAAAATGTTAATTCCTACCTCTTGTTGACTGCAGAGGTCTTTGCTGGAATCCAATGTGCAATCCACTTTTGCAATTTTTACATATGGATTGCCAACAAACTTTACTCCAAGTTCTTCCCATGTTGGCGCTAATCTCTTACAGTGACCACACCTGAAACAGAAACAAAGCATTTACATATTTAACGGTTTTATCAGCTGCAGTGGTTATTCAGCGTCAAGCAAGATGAGAGGATGTTTATGTAGTACTGAAATGTGAAGAATATATACGTTCTTCTGTTTTGCTATTAACAAACATGTTCAAATTCAGTCCACAATACATGCAATTCATTGCATAATTATGAAATATTAAAATGTTCAGAAAGTGTTTCTGTTGTAGTGTTTCCTCCATACTGTCATGGATACAACACGTGTGGACTTTACTTTATTTGTTTCACAACAGAAAGTCCAAACAGTATGCAACCTCAAATTTGTATCATCACCTAACCAGATAGCCCCAACAGATGGCTTCGAGAACCCAAACAAATGTATATTGATGAGTATGCTCATCAAAGATAAAACAGTTAATAAAAAATTCTCAGTATGTCAAAACTTAAAAACCCGTTCTTACCATGGAGCAAAGAATTTTGTAAATGAAATTCCTTTAGCAATGCCATGGTCGAAGTTATCACCCGAGTAAGAAATGACTGGGCTGCTGGGTTCTGGTTCTGTTTCTTTTGCAGACACAGAATTGCTTGAACCTAGTTTCTCTTTCACAAAAGCCTTCAGATCTTCATCTGTCCTCTGACCTTGATACTTCTCCACCTAAAGAACAAAAGAGACAACAGTTCATGGCTCTGTATTAACATACAATTCACAGTATAGAGTATTTATAAAATAAACACCATCTCTACTAGGGTACTGAGGAGAAAAACTGGAAACAGAAACAGGAAGTAGGAGGAAATCAGAGAAAACTGCTTAATAAGGAGTTTCATAGTTTGTACTCTTCAATGAAATACTTATAACTAAGCATTTATAACCATCACTCATCTAAACCAAAGGTTTCACCCAGTACATGACCTTCCCGACCTACTGCACGCATCTCACAGACCACGGCAACACCAACATGGCACCAAGAATCTGATTAATGCAAGAGCTTAGAATCATGAAGGCAAGACAGGTTTCAGGAAACAATCACAAGAAAAATTTAACTTTGTTCTTAGACAATTATTTTACAGAACTAACAAAAAGGATACAGAACTGTGAAAAATATAAAACTGATGTTCATAAAATCAATGTTTCACTGTATTGATACAAGGGATGTGAGGCAGCACTAATGTCTCCAATCTCCGAAGGTTAACAGTAGAGAAATAATGGAAAAAATCATCAGAGCACAAAAAGTTCAATACCTTTTTTCAGCAAACTCCTGTTAACATCTCTCATTATGCTCAATACTTTCGAGAAATGATGCCCTGGTATGACACAATGACAAAACTTTACAATAGAAACTATGCCTGAAAGAATGGAAGTACTTCACGATTCATACTGATGTAAATCAATAACTGGGCTTGGTTTGAGACTTGTTTTACAAACACAATTCATATAGCAAGCACTTACTTTCTTTCCATTTTCAATCCACAGCAAAGTGGGGTAACCTTTTATGTCAAAGTCATTGCAAACTGACCTATGCACTGTGCAATCAACTTTGGCAATTGTAACAGTAGTATCATGTTCCAGAGCTTTGGCAAGAGCATCCCAGGTCGGAGCAAGTTTCTGTGGGAAAGAAAGCATATTTAGGGTTTTCATAAATTTCAACGAAAGAGAGAATATATAAAATGATGATACAAAGCGTGGCTCTTTATGGAGCAGAAATTTGGTAACTCTCGGAACAAAAAAAAAATAAGTTGAGAATGATGGAAATGAATTTCCTAAGAGCGGCTGGAATTTCCAGAAAAGAGAGAGAGAGTGAGAAACGAAAGGAATAGAGAAATCATGAGGATGGATCGAGATATAATTGAGGAGATAGAGAAAAGACAACTGATTTGGTACGGACACGTGCAAAGGATGGAGGAGGAAAGGTTACCAAAGAAGACTATGAAATGGCAACCAAAAGAGAGAAGGAAGAGAGGGAGACTGAGACCAGGATGGAACGACAGAATTATAAGAACCATGATAGAGTGGAAACTACCTCTGGAAGGATGGGAAAATAGAGAAGAATGGAGGAAAATATTAGGCACCGAAAGACCGAAGTAACGGTCAAGAAACAGAAGAAGATAAGTTTCAACAAAACCTTCTGAGTTGAAGTATGAATACTGTAAATTTTATGAAAGCAAGAATAAACATTAAATTAACTAGCATGACCACTCTTCCTCATTCTGCACTCAGTGCTTGTCCCCGTGAACTTGCCTCAACAACAGGCAAAATCCACTTCTGTGACACTTCTAAATCCTGTCCTCTACTTCCTTTAAATTTTAACATACAATTATACACGACCTTTCACTCAATTTATTTTCCACAATGATTATAAACACACTGTGCTGTAAATAGACTATCCTGCCTGCAGCAATGCCTGAGGAAAAGTCCTGTTATGTATGATTCAACAGTTTGAATAGAAGTTTACCAACATTTCACAGGTCACTGCTGCCTCCATCATCAGGCAACTCACTGCTACAACCCAGAAGACAGCCATCTTTGTACTCACCACCATGAGAACCTCAAATCCTACTTGTGCACCAAGTTCTTCCAAACTGTAGCATATGGTTAATAAATTTATATATGCTTACATAAAATGAATTATATAAATACATATATTATCTGTAGATGTTGCCAGTCACACTAGCAGAACATATGGCTTGTTAGTTTCGTTGGTTTTCTGAACAATTAGTACTGCAGGGAAATCTGACAAACACTTATATTTCTCAAACATCTTTATTATCCAAAAGCCTTATCATTTGGTACATATCACTGAACATCACATGAAGAAACTTATATCCCTAAACCCAACATATTGGCTAGAACATGAACCCAGGGCAGACTTTGGGTTTGTGACATTTGTTCCTGCAATCACTGCGCAAAAACATACAATTTTGTTCTTGGCACCAGAACTTGAAACCAGGAAAGATTTTTGAATGTCATTGCTGAAACAAACAACATTGGTTTTGGTGCTTTTTTTATCATGCTGAATTTCCAAGCAACACAAACTATCTTCACCTTGACACAGGCACCATAAAACAGACCGACAGAAAATCAGAAGGACACAAGAGACAGGAGAGTTTGGTTCACAAATACCTGGAAAAATGGCAATGTGTGATTTTTAAACCTTTTATACATTAAACAAGAACAAAAATTAAAACCACAGAAGAATGGATAATCTGCAAACTTAATAATCTATAAATAGATAATACTTTTAACTCTGATAAATAAATTTTACCTGACAATGACCACACCAAGGAGCATAAAACTTGACAAAATGACTTCCAGTTTCAACATGCTTCATGAATGTCTCCTCAGTCAGCTCAACCAAACCATTTACTGGTTCAGGAATTTTAGGTACATCATCTCTTTCCTGCAACAATATATCAATTACAGCAAACTGGCCTGACATCCATTTCCTAAGCAATACTACATTGAATTTAATTTTCCATAAAGAAGCAACTCTAGATAAATACCATACTAAATATACCTTTGAATGCAGTGACCAATGAATAACTAATGATGTAGCAATGGCCTGTCTTTATAAAGTCTGCAATTACTCAGCTAGAATTAGAAGAAATTAGAAAATTGGTAGCATTGTTTGTCAGCATTGTCTAAAACTTTTGTTTAAATCAATTTAGGTGGATAGGTTCCTTACAAATAACTTAAGACATCCACTTCCAAGCATTTCAGTGCCACTTAAAATCTGTTGGCAATGCAGCCATGATGGAATAGATTAACATATTTATCAATGGAGAAACAAACTGTTCTATGGAGTACATGTAAATATTTAATAAATATTTCATTTCCTCAAACCCTGCACTATAATCAGAAAAAATTCTACAACTGCTTTAAATCTGTTGTAGAACACATTAAATATTAGATGAAGACATTATGAATTGTCTTTGGCATTGACGGATAAACCTCCACTTGAATGAGAACTTCTGTCAATAACAATAACTGTATTAAAATTATGCCAAATAAATACTTCTTTGTGTCTACCTGGTGTGCATTTCCAAGCTGTTCATTGATGAATGAAGTTAAAGAAGCCAAATCACGTGTTCCACGAAATTTGAGCGCTTCTGTATCACCATTCTTAAAGAACTTAAGTCTGAAAGTAAAAATTAATCACTGATGACCGCTACGCACAACACTGTAACTAAGTTGAAAATATTTTGTTACCTGCAAATTGTACAGTGCTGTACCAATGGCAACTTTAACACTAAAAACACAGATAATAATAAAAATAAGAACAGAATGGTCAACTAAAGGAACCAGGATATATTCCAAACATAAATGGAAACTTTGCATCCATTGTAAAAACAGCAATAATCAACAAATAGGTTACTACAATGAATACTGCAAGATCCTGGCCAAAACTATAAAAGAATGAAAGAATAATAAAATTTGGAACATTTGGAAAGTGGTAAAAACAGGAACTGAAGCAAAAGAAGCAAGGAAAACTAGACAAATGTTTAGTCAGTAGATAAGAGATTTCACATGGAACCACCAGAATAAAAGTCTAGAACTTTCCTATTGCACCAAACTACCACCTCCAAACAACAATGCATACTCACGTAGGGTATCCTGTTACATCATGGTCTGAACACAGAGATGTATCTGTGGTGCAATCCACTTTGGCTATCTTTACCTTGCTGCTTTCATCCTTGTTATACTCTTTAGCCAGTAGTTCCCAAGTAGGTGCTAAGCGATTGCAATGCCCACACCTGCAATAACCAAAGGAATACAAAGCACAAGTTCTAACACACTCAGTGCTTGTTACTTATTTCAGTTTTGTTACGTTCCTTATGTAACTGTGCTTCAGGTGCATTTCTGACCATCCCCCAGCATCTGTCTAGCAACAAAGGCAAGAGTCCACACTTTAGATAGGATAATCTCCCCACCCTCACATGATGACAGTGAAGTTGTGGATGAAGGCTGGCAAAAGTGGTCTTCAACTTAACATGCGACATGAACCAGTGTTGGAGATCTGGCACAGAAGTGAGGGAAGAGAGGGGCATGTGGCAAAATCTTAACTGAATCAGGCTGGTGTCAAATCGAGGTACTTATGCACGAACAACCAGCACCCACTCCACACATTCTGACTGGTTCAGAAGTCAGATAACTCTTTAGGTTTTTCTGATGAGCTATGTCACGCAGCATTTCTATCTTTGTGTTACTTTGATGATGTGTTACATATAAGGTTTGTGCTGAAGTATGGTATAGGTCAAACCATACAAATTATAGAGCACCTCATCTGTAATATTCTCCACTTACCTATCTCACTTAGACCCATATACCTTCAGATAATATAGAAGCATTGGCACAATGTAGAATTTCCCCCGCCTCTCTCTGCAAGATATTCTCATACTCTCAGTACATCCTCCACTCCATTTCTTCCCATAAATCTTATTCTATATTTGTTTGTGATGAGGTTAGGATAGGAAAAATTAACTAAATATGGCAATCTTAGCATTGGTGGAATTTAAATGACAGGATGGGTGCTCGGTTGAACAGTAAGTTCGTGTTACGTTTCGTACATCCCTCGTTCTTAAGCTAAAATGATAACTCTAGGACTTGAAAAAACACAAGTTTCCTGGTTTCAATTAATTTGATAAAAGCAATATAACTCTCAAAAACCTGATCACATCTATTTTCCCCATTGTGGCTGTTTATTTCTGAGAAGGCCTGTACATACTAACCATGGTGCAAAAAACATGACAAAGTGATTGTTCTTAGGCACTTCTATAGAAAATGTATCACTTGTATACTGAATTGTATGAATGTCACCATCATGTGCCACAATAAGAACAACACTACTCACAAAACACAACCAGATGGGCCACATCATACTGCTGCGAGCAATAACGTGCGCAGTAATAGTACTGCAATGACACGACACTTCCTTATACAATTAACCGGCACCTTTATAACCTACAATACTTCCACCGCACACCACACCAACAACAACTCACAATCACGAGTGCTATGGTTACTATCTTCATGGATTGGTTCTTCTGTAGACTGCTCGGACCCTGGTAAGATAAGATCGGATAGTTTCGGTTGTTTTCGGGTTATCGTTCAAAACCAAAGTGGCCCATTCTTTCACGTTGGTGGTCATATCCGTGTGTTCGAACGTGTGTAGGGCTGATCGTGGTGTGGTCTGCTGTGTTGGTATTGTCAATGGTTCTGACGGTTCGTGTTCGGCTCGCAGCCCGACAGAAATTGCGTGGTCAGTCATTTGAAATGTCACTCAGTGGCAATAAAACGCTCTGGCGACAATCAGCAGTATGAGCATAACGAATGCTCAAATTCGTGAGGTGAGATGACGACGTCATTAATCACGAATCTCTCCGCATGATGTAATTACCAGTCATGTACACACTTTTTACTGGGGACATTTAGCATGGGCATTATGTCACTGTAGACAAATCCAAATTCATATTTTTAATTTCATTCATTTGCTTATACCAACATGAGGAATGATGTGAAGCTTTCACGGTTGATAGCCCGAGAAGACTTTATTAACATGACGAATGTTTAAGGTCATGAAGGCGGATGATGCCATTGCAATGATCTGCTCATGCGTATTAATTTGAAAAAGTGGAATCTATTCTGTTGAAGAAAGTGAAAATTGAGCAGTCTAAATAAATAAGTACTGACTTCGCACACATGGATGCACGATTACCTGTCCGCAAAAAAAAAAAAAAAAAAAAAAAAAAAATAGCCGCCACAAAGGCCCCCTTAAATCCGCCCCTGGCTGCTGTTGTTTTTATATACGTTTAGAGAGAGAGAGAGAGTCTCAAGCAATGTTCGGCGTAAAGAGCACTTTTGGAACTTCTTGCGCACTACAATGGATGTGTACAACTTTTCAGTCATGTTTATTTCTTGCATACATAACCTTCCTCCAACAATTTCAACTTGTATTTCTTTGATAATGATGCCACAGCAAAGGACGTTAAATGTACTGGCGTTCAGTCTGGTTGGAACAGGAATATTCGCGTGTTGTGTGGGGTGGACAGTCACGTGTGAAAGGGCCACTTAGTCCATTCGGTTATGATATACAAAACACGGACCGAAAGAAATAAGATGACTCAACACACCGTTATACATTTAAAACGGGAAAGGGGTACAGCCCTTCTTAAGATGCTAATAGTCGTTTAGTTACTCAAGAATGTTCCGGCTTTTATTTCACCGTAAGATTCACTGCCGTATTTGTAAGAGACCGTCATTGGTCTAGATAAATCCAGTCCACATTCTCACACTACGTATGTTTAAGAGCCGTTTTAATGTTTGATGTTTTAATGACGGTTTAAAAATTTTATTGTAGTCTTGTAGCCAACGTTTCTGAGAAACGTGTCGTGTTTATCTTCAGAGTATAAGTTATTGATCTGGACTCGGAACTCAAATCCTTCAAATTATCAGACTAAAATTCTGAGTGTATTTCTTTTTTCTACCATCACCGAGATCGCCCCCTTGTAACGTATGTGCTGCCATCATGTCTGTGTGCGCGTTTGTATGTCCCCCAGAGTATTAACCAACGGGATGGATGGAATTTCAAGAAGTATGGTATGAATGGAGCCTGTGGTAATCCTTTAAATTTATTACAGATGTCCAAGTTTCCTCTAACCACTGGTTGGGCGGCCAAAGCATTTTATGAAGTCTGCGAGTTCTCTGCCCAGTTAATTTGATACTGGAGGCGGATTCAGTCTTATCTCTACACACGCCATCATCACGTCGATTGTTTACAGTCAGGATAACCTAAAAGATCAAATGACTATATTGCCCCGTCCACTCTTGCCGATGTGGGCCTAATCAATCCGCATAGTTTTTGCATCTTCTGATGGAACAAACAGAACGCATCTATCCTGGGTTCGACACCTGCTGAGGCTGGCTCCAATTCCGAGCACAAATGTGCAGTCTATAATGTATTGGTTATTTAAGTAAAAGGATAAAGTTAGCTCACGATGTCCAAACATCACGCCACGCAGGCACACATTATTAACCTCGACACTAGATGGAAGCACCCCCCCCCACCCAGCAGTACCAACTGAATAGTAGACTTAATCGGTCCCAGAACACGACCGGGCACGATGACGAAGACAAATATCCCCGCCTTTGCTGGATTTAACAGAAAATAGCCCTAGCGGGTCCTATTGCTGATCTAACTACCCAGAATCAAGTGATGGCGTTTAAATCCAACCAACTTTTAATATTATCTCACTATAACATTTTTCGAAGGTCATCGTATTTAATTAAAATACACACAGCCTCAGAAGTCATAAATGTTAGTTATTAAATAAGGACTAAAAGAATCACAGCAAACTGGTAGCTCCTAAGTCCGTCAATGGAAACAATCTTACGCCAGTTCCACGCGACGTCTCTGTCGAACACTCATCTTAATGTTATCCTCCCATCCCCTTGTCAGGCCCATAATAGTAGTCTCCTACATGTCACTATTCCAACAATACCAGGCGACACGACTAATAAGCTACAACTTACTCAGTATTTAAGAATTCTTGCTATGGTTTGTCATTTTGAAACAAAATATTCTTACAATGGGCTTAATTAGGGTTTTCTTATCAATACATTGCCTGGTTAAACTTCTACAAGCCAAAGGCAGAAAGAACAATTATTGTACGTTTGTATACCTGCTACGAAATTGTTCTCTTTACGTGTTCTTTGCTGCCGAGAAAATTTAATTTTAGGCCGCCATAACCGCATATTATAATCCGTACCTTATACAAAACTCAAATCGAATTTTATCTGAACTGTCTAACGTAAGAAATATATACGTCGTTAAGATCTATTACTCCATCTGAAGAAGAGATTTCAGTGTTCCTATCAAAATTAAAGTTTGAAAGAGAACGAACCAGGACACAATCTAAGTTATTAAAGCAGCAATAAATATAGCAAACTAAAAGATTACCACTTCTGTGTTATTAAGAGAACCGACAACAGAAATTGAAAGCTGATTTAAAAAGTACGACTTTACCTTAAGACGCATGACTAGAACTTGCATCCTGTTGTTATAGCAACCCCAAACAACAACATGGCGAGTTTAACTTTAACACGCGTATTTTAAGAGTAATATTCACATAATGGCAAGGGCTATACCGCCAATTACTTCACTTGTTAAGTATGATAATCCTGTGTTGGTCATCAAACATCCGGAAAAGAAACACGACGTTAAGGTAACAGGCCTCAGACATTCCATTTAGCACAGGTCGGAGGATAACTTTTAATCTTAATGTTTTGCTGCTACAGTGAATTCCGCCTATTAGAGAGAGACAGGAAAATCTCAATAAAATCTACTCAGTCCTTTAACAAAGAATCCGGATACTCTTCGAAAAGTGGGGAGCATGTATAAACTATGTATCTAGCAGCTGGGAGCGTGCTGAGGCATTATATCCCAGATGGAAAAAATTATCTGAAAAGTGCAATATTACAGGGATCGTTACAACACAATATCTAATTCAACGAAGTTACAATTCATATAACTTAAATTGATATCGACCCCTACATCATACAAAACATTAACGGAACCAGTCTCGGGTCTGAGTATATTCATGAGAGGAAGGTCCCATTTAGATAACGCAGTAAAATCTTCACGCAAGCATCCAAAATTATTTTATTTCCTTGGGGAAAGGAATGTTGCAATGCCATTAAAAAGATATGATAAAATAAAATGGCTGAATTTTTTTATCAACACCCCCCACGCTGGATACGAAGAGCTAGGTAATCTGCGATAGGCACTTCCGTAAGTCTGTAGCCAATCTCTTATTCGGCGATACTTTCATAATGCGTGTAGTCTAAGAAATAGTCATAGTTGCACAGCGGATAACCGAATGTTGCGAAGTTCTTAGCTATTTTTGCCATTCCTTTTCAACCTAAAGCCGCAACTCGGCAAGCCGTCCCTTGCTGCTGCAGCCGACCCAACTTCACTCCCTCCATTACGTCCGATATCAGCCCCGCCTAGCGCCGACGAACAAAGGGAGATTTTGAATTCTATACGACCGCCTAGAGAATGGACAGATGAGGGACACCTATGGAGGCAACAGGTAAACACACCAATTGGGCAGTGGAGACTAACAATATTTTTGTTACGATAATTTTACAAACCCTAAATAATATCAGAAAATGAATAAAATTTTAAGCCCTTGTCTGTCATCTTATTATTTTCTTTCTTTTTGGAGGGGACAGACATCACAGAAATTGTTTGATATTGTAACATTCATTCCTGAACCTAAAGATTATCCTAATGTAAAATTGTACAACTGTAATTGTAATAATGTTTTGTGCTGTTTCAAGGTCTCAAGTATTCCTGCTACGCGGCTCGACGTATTAAACTTACAGGAGCAGCTGGACGCAAGGCTGCAGCAGAGACAGGCGCGTGAAATGGGCATCTGCCCTGTTAGGCGTGAACTGTATACACAATGTTTTGGTGAGTTCTACTAACACCACTCACATTATCCGTCTGCCTTCTACAAGAATCTGCTATTCACAACTTAAAAAAAAGCTGGTGATTACAAAGACATGTTGACTGTAATAGAAGAGAATACATACAAAAGAAACCAGAAAAGAATGTACACAGACAAAGGAGAAATGCTTAAGGGAGGACAGAGATAAATGGACAAAACTTTGTCTTAAGATGATTAATTTATAAATAGCTTTGGCTTCTCTTCATAATTATCATCATCATCTACTGACATCTCCAAGTAGATGGGTGGCCTTAAGACAATTTCTTCCCCATTCTTCTCAAACTTCCACTAAGCCATTCTAGAATATGATAATCCTGTGAATGAAGCATGAACATTTTTCCAAATGAATTTTTTACCTTCGCTTCAAGATGAAGTAATTCGGCAAGTGACAATCAACTGTGCAGAACGTGGGCTGCTGCTGCTTCGCATCAGGGATGAAATTCGCATGACCATCTCTGCTTATCAGATCCTCCATGAAAGCAGCGTAGCATTTGGTATCAGGAAGGCCCTCATGGTTAGTATCATTTCCTGAAATACAAACTGAAACATCGTTCGCAACACAAGACAATTAGACTATGCTGTATATTATTTAAGGCATTTAGAACACTGTGTTATGTCCAAGTACTTTACTAGCCCCACGTTTCTGAATATTAGGATAACATAAAGTTTATAATTTAGATATAAAAATAACAAAACTACATGAAAAGGCAAACTACAGCCTGGACAACAGTTCCAAATGAGTTGTTATTCTGTATTCCTCACTTGTTAAATTCCTTTATTGCAGATATAAATATTCCCTTTTATGTATGTCACTTACCTTAACCTGTTGGGCTCATATATTTCTCTGGATCCTTTGTTTACAAGAATTTGTAATTTATGTTCTTCCCCCACAGTAAGAGATCACATTTCACACCAATAAAAGAGAACAGGACAAAATTATTTTGTATAATTTAATAAGCATAAATCATGTAAACTAAATATAATTAAAAAGGGACTAACATTCTCTAACCTGTCACCAAATGACCATATATTTAAGGTAAGCCAATATCACTTCTTCGTATCCCCCTGTTCTCATTATTCTTAATCATCTTTAAAGAACATAACCTAAGCAGCTGGTACAGTCATATTATAACCACATTATCTAATCAATCACGACCCCTTAATAAATCTACCAATGTCCGCAGGCTGAGCAAGGCAGGGCTGACTTGGAAGCAGCTGTGGCAAAGCTCTGTTCAGAGAAGTCTGAACTGGAAAAGCAAGTAGTGGAACTGCGGTCTCGTGCTGATCAGATAGAGCGGCGTTCTAATGAACAGAAATTAGCAGAGGAAAAGAAGCATACAGAGCAAATTCAAAACCTCATGAAAACCAACCAACAGCTGAAGGTAATTTTCTCATATAACACAAATACACCATAAATTTAAACACAGACCCAAATAGTACTGAATGCATCAAAATCGAATGAGCAGTTTTGGAGATAAAATAATGAATGGCCAGCACCACCCTACCCTACAACAATGGGTTATTATTATGTACTTTGTGTGTAAAGAATGCATAAAATATTATATTAAAGCATAAGCATTTATTTCTGTGCATGAACTGAACAAATGATAATCTCCAGCAATTTGACTTTAGTACATTTCATAGAAAATGCATTTCAGTTTTTTAAGGTACTGAAACTGCGTAGCAGAGGTAGTAAGCCTCGTAATAAACATCTTGAATACCGTACTTGTTGCTAGTAAGTTTATTATAGTGACTTGTTTCAGGCCCAACTTGAAGGAATTGTTGCACCCCAGAAGTGATTCCCATTATCAAGTATGTATATTTTCAGCATAGTATATAGCTCTTGCTAAAAAAAAATTGCATTGTTTGAGTGAATGATCTTCTAGAGAATTAATTTATCATATTATTCAAGAATATTTTTATACCTTCATGCAGATGTCTAAACCCAGTGATGTATTAAACAAATCAGGCTCATTATTGTATAGCCTCTAGCAGAATATTAAAGGGAATAACTACAAGGTGGTACACAATGTAACAAAGGTGAGCTGATATGGACAGAAGTTCACAGACTCTCTGACTCTGTCAAGTTAAAATGAAAGTCACTGTCAACATACAAAAACATTTCAGGTGGCTGGCATGTCATTATTTATTAACAGATTACCTCATTATAGATACATATTTTTCAAATATTCATCACCACATAAAATACTGAGACCATTTTAAACGCAATGCAACAATGACATACTCTCCCAACTTCCTCCATGACTTGTAAGTCAAGGTCACCTTTGTTGCTAGGCCACTGTTCACACCAGTTGCACAAAAGCTGTACAGTTGTGTACATGGTGTATTTACAAGCAGAATGTGTGTTCATTCTTGAACATTATCTCATATCGAAATCATCTGCTGCTGTTTTCAAGACATTTAGCAATGGGTATACCAACAATATGCCAAAATAGGAAAGAGGAAGCGTTTGTCTTCAAAAAGGTGGTGGACATTTGCTGTAAAGCTGTTCTGCAAGTTTTTTTTAAAAAAAAACTTGCAGTTATGGTTGCATCCTATATATTAAACAGTACTTGTTTTGTTCTCACATCACAGATGCACATGACCACCACCTTGATAATGATGGAACTAGGAAGTATCAAAATGGGAAGTCTCCAATAGCATGAGCCTCAAAGGAAATTTAATGACAATTAGTCACTTAATACCTGTGATATCGGTGACTGCAGCTGAACCAAGGGACAGACAAGACACAAGGAATTTCCCCAATAATGTTGTTAATAATGTTACGTAGCTCCATAAACATGTTTTCTCTTGCAGTTACAAATAAATACTTACTCACTGGAATGAGTTTTTCCCATCTTCATTGTTTCTATTTAAATAACAATATCTGGCTTATCTTCACAACCCTGAGCTACAGAAGAAATAAGAACCACTGATGTCAACATTCATGGCATGTCCAGGAGGCAGGATGCACGTATGGACTCGAGAGCAAGTCATGTACGAGGATGGACAAATGAGGAAATACTTGGACTTTTATCAACAAAGTATCAATATCTTTGCAAATATATTTTTAAACAATCTGTCTTAAAATCTGTAAATACATAAAACACCATGTCAAGGTAAGGAAATGCAGATTCTCCACATCAACATCACAGAAAACTGAAGAAAAATTATTTCATGAAATTAAACAGTTCACTTCATCTTGAAATGGGACTGAGCCTACGACACAACAAAATTTACACTGTACATGCACTCTCAAAGTCATAGTAGCACTCAGTGGAATGACAATACTTACTCTATACTATGGACAAGTAGCAGTGGCAACACTGTATACAATATCAGATCAAGCAGCAGTCTCATCACAGCAATGGCTGTGAAGTTACTGACACTAATCTGTTAAACTGATGATGATGTGTCCAGTCATAACTGCAATTAATAATATTATTCATCCCAAGTTTGTTAAACCTTCTAATATGTATTCTACATTGGTTATTAAATAAATTCTTACAAATATGTCTATATAAATGCTATTCTTTGTACAATTATCATGAAATACATGTAAATGAATCATGAATGTGTTAGGTTAAATACTTAATTCTAGCAGAATGTGTTAAATGATCTGTTAATTAAATAAAAAAAGCCCAAATCCCCATACCATTAAAATTTGTGATGTGTTCAACAGATCATCATTGTAAAAAATGTTCATCAAAAATATTATTTGGGTCAAATATAAAAAATATATAAAATAATTATGACACAAAAATGAGAGGTATGCAGGGGGCCAATTATTGTTCAGCACCATCACATTAAAATACTAAACTGTTTACTATATACGACTAAACATTTTTAAAACACTTCCCATATGTTTTACATTAAAAATGCTTTAACTCTTTCCTACCATTTTGTAACTTCTCAGCAAATAGCCTTGTGTCAGCAGTGACAATGTTAAAATAGTCTGAAAATTACTTATATGAATCAAATTATCGCAAAGGAAAGTGCTCTTTGATTGGCCCTAATACATACCTTTCACATTATTATTCTTCTGCTGGTCAGTTGTATCACTATAATCCCACACCTGCCACCACGAAAAACATTAAATTATAATCATGTGATCTTTCATATCACAATATTGTGATATTTGAATGTGATGATATGTGTGATACGATGTAAAAACTTAATGTTTTCCCCTCTTGGATCGTTTACGCCTCCGTTTCCTGTTCCCCATGGGTCCACCTACAGGTTCTTCTGAAGGAGTTGGGGACACAGGAGAAGTAGGATGATCCCCCTCTACTTCTTCATCTTCATCTTCATCACCATTTACTTTGTCTTCACCTTCCTTCTCACTTTCAGCATTTGATAACTCCAACGAAATAATCTTTTCCTTCAATGTCTCAACCTGTTTTTTTTAAAATGAATAAATACATTTTTAAAATGGCTACAAATTACATGTTTGATTTACAAAAGTGTGAACTCATTATAACCAGGAAGAATCCTATCTGTAGCACTCCTTTCTTATGAAGCAGCTGTGCTAAACAAAATAACTCACTCTGAAAACAAGCATATTTCAACTACACCTATGAATTATATACTATGCTGTCTCTCTTGAAATACATTTTTTAAATATACCCCCATTTCTTAAATTAATCCATTAATTAAATCAAAATATTCTGTTCTGGTCAGATTAATAAATGTGAAGATACACTATTAATCTTAATTATAAAAAATAGCATCTAAAAGCAAACTTTACAGCCATAATTCTGGTACTGCAGGAGGTAAACAATTTATTTTGCTCACATGGGCTGGAGGCTCATATCTTTTTGTGCATATGTAATTTATCTGTAAAATTCTTGAACTCACAGAGCTTTTAGAGCAACTGTTGTAAATACATTTAAGAATGTCATAAAAAGTAAAAACACTTGTCTTTATACACAAGTATCTGTGCTGAAAAATAGAATATTAACAAGTGAAGTTATTTTCCACCATAGTTCAATATTTCTCATTTTTTTTACATGTGGTTGCACATTAGCATACAGTTTAATATCTCGCAGAACATCAAATCAGGATGAATCATATTGATGTTACTCCTCACATTTTGTTATGATGAATATTTACATGACCTTTTAGTAATATGCTGCACAGTTCACAGAAAAATTCCAAGATGAACTTGTAGGTCGGAATTCTAAAAACAATTAATGGAATTTCCTCATTTATATTTGGACATTAGAGCCTTATTACCCATACAAACAAGGCGCACCACATGAAGAAGAAGTTTGCATTAAAGTGGGAAAAATTTTATGAGGTGGACACTTTAGCAGATTGAAGCCGAATGCCTAATTTGACTCATTCAAATATAAATGACAATAGCCACTGAAATTACTTAATACAGAGTTAGAAATAACAATAACAAATTAACTAACGCACAGCCTATTATGATTTATATGGAAACCACACTTGTCCATTTTGTGAAAAAAAAGTTTACTGTATTGACACTAGACTCATTATAATGATGGTTTCATATGAAAACATTTACATGCAATATCTTAGCTACATATCAGGTCCACTATTTATACTGTATGTAATAACGGTTTCATTTAAAGGTAAACCTAATTACTAGGCGAGGTGAGTGTCAACTTCTGTATACAGCCAATTTCCTTCTTGAGACACAATGGATACATGGCTGTCGTCCAATCCACTATTGTGCAGAGTACGCAAGCGCTGTTTGTTCCATGGATGGACAAGCAATATAGATAACTTTTACCTTGACTGAGATCTCTTACATCCATACAAACAAATAATAAGGTATCTTAATGTAGATCATAAATGCCTTCTCCCAATAAATAATTATTATGTGTTCTTTGCATGATATACACAAAATGAAGGCATGTAGGGCTGACCACACTAGTCTGTCCAATCATCTGTATAACTAAACTTTGGAAGAAGTCAAGGACTTTCAATGAAAATTGGCACAGACATTATGCTATTCGAGGCTACCCTATACTGATTGTTTTTAATTTCAAACAACTGACAATATCCCAACATGGCATACACACACAAAATTGTGAGGTCACAAAATAATGTAAGCCCTATGGTATTAATTTTTTTTAAATACTCAACTCTGTACACTGTAAAACAACATGCTGGTGGCATAATAAAATAAAATTCTGACTTGACCAGGATATGATCTGATGACTACCTGCAAATGAGTCCAATAAGCTTCCACACAGCTAACTAGCACAGTGTTATACCATTATGGATTTAAATTACTTAAAGAAGATATTGAAAACACATGATTTATGAAGCTATAAATTAAAGCTGTTTAAGTAAGGTAAAGGAAATTTTCTTTTATGAAAAGTTTTTCTTTAAAATCAATGTGATAAGAGAGATTTCTACATAAGTAGTAAGCTACACACTGCATTTATTTATTATTCTGCAGCATGTATAGAAACAAAGGTGAAGCCCTCTATCTGAAACTATATTGTTCTTATAAGTCAGTTTCAGATAAATGAATCAGTAAAGAAGAAATAAAATGTTTAGAACATAGGTTCATGCATTTTAGTGATGATGATGATAATGATAACAGTGTTAAGTACATGAATTGGACTGAAATTTTCTTCAGTTTCTCTTGTTCCTAAGAAGATGACTAAGTAGGAGTTAATGAATAAATCATATCTTGAAAAGACATGATTACTTTCTACATTGTGTGAAATGCTTAATGTGAATGCATATGCCTACATAGTATATGTTTGAAATGGTGTATTTTTATGTCAGGAACATTCAAAATGCAAAGGTGCAAAGAATGAATGCTGGAAACTGTACCCCAGTATAAATTACACCTTTCTAGTCTCATTCACAATGAAAGAGTAATTTCTCATACACTACATGTAACCTTTTAAGCATGCTGAATAAACAGAAACAAAGATACTGAAATTATTGAGCAACATTCTTCCTGTATTACACACCAACAAAATGATAACTAGTACCAGGTGCAATATATGCTTCAAAATGTTTCAGTTTCTGCAATTTCAAAGTTGCTGCTATGGTTTAATCTACTAGTTATTTTATTTAAAACAGCACAGTTTCATCTGGGGGAGGGGGGAGAGAACACTGTTCTAATCTCTTCTATCACACAACAGGCAAAGAACAAGGCATCGAAGAATCAATAAACATGTTGGACAAAACACATGCTTTATGTGGGTCTCTGCAAAATTCATAAGTAGTAAACTGTCCTCTACAAATTTCTGGACATATTGTGAAAACATGTCTAATTCTAAAAGCCAGGAAGATAATTCATAAAGCAAGGCCAGCTGAAAAGTGTTCCTATCACAACAAATCTACTGACAGCACCACGGCACTAAACTGCGTTAATGGTTCCCAAACTCCACAAGCCCCTTCCTTGAAACATCTGCACTCATAAAATGCTCATGCACGATGTATGTTGATGGCTGTCTTCTAGGTTGTAGCACCATGTAGCCTGGTAGAAATTTACCACTGTTTCATCACTCTGATGATGGACACAGCAAGCAACTGCGAAACATCAGTAAACTCCTACCAGACAAGGTGCAACAATCCAGAGACAACCATCTTCATACTTGCCATTGTGGAAACCTAAAATTTCACCTACATAATGTATTTATCTTTATACCACATGCACCACATCTTCAAAAAAATAAAAGAGATCTGGTTCCACATTACATATAACATGCACCACTGTAGCTGCTAACATAGTTTCTGTATCACCCCTCACACAACACGAGAACACAAAAAATAAAAATATAAAGTAACATATTGCTCTCTCATGAACTATAAAAGTTGGTTAATGATATTACATATGCAAGTTTGTCATCCTGATGCATCATCAAAAACTTTCGACTACTAATAAATTGATAACAACAAAGATTACAGGCTTTCAACAAATTATGTGTTTTATGTAAATACATTTTTAAATGCCATGGTCCTTATTCTGGGATTTTTAAGAGCTGCTTACAACCATAAATGTGATACTGTTAACTTCCTTTCTTTATGTTACAAAGAAGCAATTTCAACAGATAGATTACTGATATATCAGCAATGCAATTACCAGATTGTGGAAAATGCTGCACATTTTTTAAGTTAATTTATCTTACAGCATTGTTCTTTAATAAGACTGACTGTAGCAGGTATTAGTACATATTCTGAGGACTGTGTGGTGGATTGTGTCCAATGGTGAGTCTGGTGTTCACTGTTCAGGTTCTGACAGCATGGTGGTAAGTGCTTGAGTATTACAAATGTTGTGTAATCAAAACATAACTATATACATGGTAAGATTTTAAGTTTTCACAGAGAATTAATGCAATGAAGTTCTCTTGGGTGATCACCCATGTAAGTATGGAGCAACAATCCAAAATTTTGGAATCCGTCTCTGCCTTAATCATCAGGATTGACGTGAAGAGTGATATGTAACTGTCTGTCAAGTTAGTGCTCACATACAAGAACGTGGGGTTCTGAGCCAGTCACGGGTACAAACAAAAACAGTTGTGTCATTCATCACATCAACCCTGATGATTAGGGCAGAGACGCTTCAAAAACACTGGACTGTAACTTCGTACTTAAATGGCGGACTGCCCAAAACTTTGCTGAAAATTCATTGTGTTAGCGGCTTTCTTTCATCACATTAAATGCTAAAATTTCTTGCAAAATACACTATGAACATGTTACTTTTTAAAAAGATCACAGGTTTCTGGAAAATGCCACATCCTTCTAAGAAAATTTATTTTTTAATGCTACAATTTTCATTTTGGGATCTTTTATATAATTAACCCTCTGAAGCCGAAGCTCATCTAAATAGTATTTAAATATACATTCCCCACCTCAAAGAATTCATAACAAGTCTCCATTACAAGGATCAAATAATTAATGCTGTTTAAGGAAATAATCACTGCTGACTGTGAGAATTATATGAAACCAATAAATACATTCTGTAGGCAAAATGTTGAACAAGTCTTAAAGCAGGTGGTACACAAAGTTATCACTAAGTTTTAAAGGATTAATTTTGTATTAGTGTGCCATAAAGCACTGTATCTTGAAAATGCAAAAAAAATATATTGGTACCAATTGCTTTCCTTCATTACATCATGAAATTGTAACTTCGTGAAACAAACTATCGATAAAACGTGTCACTTGCTCAAAATACAACTTACAAATATTTTAATATGGTTTGGATTGCCTCCATTCACTTACACTACACATTGAATCAATGCCAAGTAAAATATCAACTACTTAAACATCGCCTTCAGGTAAGGATAAAGATACTGGAAACACAATCTCCACATACAACATAAACCCTGATTCTCGAAGCAAAACAATTCTTGAATATGACACACACCCTGGCTTTCAATACAAAACATAATCCTTAAATATAACACACCTTGATTTTACAAACAAATATATAGCGGAGAAGGTGCACATAGGATTAAATTAACTGTTTCAGAGACTCTTAAGAGGGGATTAAAATACTACTTGCATAAAAAGGAATTGAAAATACACACTTTTCCAAACAACCATCAGAAAGACTTCACATGCCACCAAGGAGCATATGAAGCGCAGCTTGGGAACCACTGTTCTACGTGTTAAGAATATCATGCTGTATTGCTGCTACTACAGCAAACCAGTGCAGCATGCACTATCTATGATTTGTGCTAACAGCCAGAATGCTATGAATTGTGTTATGTACCTCTCTCTCAATCAGCTTTTCAACATACTCTATGGTGCGGACTTTCTTTTCCCCCGTGTTCTCATCTACGTACTCTTCTGTACGTTGTGTCACCGTTTCCCCGACAACCCTCTCCGACTCACGCACCTTAGTTGTGCCCTCTTTGGCACGCAGAGATAGCTTGGGAAAATCATCACTAGAGGGCCGTAATGCGGTGCGCAACTACCGGGCAGACATTGGGACATGCTGGTTAGTCACAAGGATTTATGTATTACTGGTAACAAATTGAATAACTACATACAACATCTTGTTAAACTCTTTCAGTTCACAGTTATTTGAGTTACCTGAGTATGAACCTCAATGCTTTACAATATGTCTACAAAGAATCCCACAGCAAACATTATATTTATTTTGTCTGTTGCTACTATTTCTAACCAATCTATTTAATTAAATGAACACAGCAGGAAACATACTTACAAGTTTCATTACTCTAGCAATGTTGTGATAATTTCAGTGACTACAAGTAGAGTAGTAGTAATATGTAAGACTTGAGGTTCTCACAAGTAGTAATATGTTTGGCCTTGGGGAGAGCAGAAAGGATCAGTCCTTACCTTGCTCCATCCATCAAAAAGGTGCCACACAATGTAACACGTGTCATAAAACAGACCGGCAGAAATATATAACAGGATACTGGCAGGTATTACAGGGATAAAAACTTGAATTACACATATCTGTACATAGAAGACAACACAGAATCCCATAAACCTTCAACACATTTAAATTTCAATTAATAAAAAGAAAAGTGCATGCATTATCCATAATACACCAATAATCCAGAAACAAATGATTAGGAGTATACTATAGTTGGAGAGTTTCAAAATAAACTTCAGTCATAATACTTCATAACAAAATTCAAAAACTGACATACATCAAACCAACATTGATATTAATATAGCAGACTTGCTATTGATTTGTGCTCAGAGTCTGACTGGATGGATCATGATGTTGATTTTGCCTACTATCCATTGTCACCAAAATTACATCTGAAAGAGCATTTTGGTGACAGTCACAAACTTCATCATAGTGACAAAGCAAATTAAACTTTCAGCTCTACCTGTCACCTTATTACACCATGACGATAAATTAACGTACCATTTGCTTCAACATTCAATTACTTGGTATTTTCCTCCCAAACACAACTTACAGATTTAACTTTGCTCTCAGTACAAACAGTGATTACTTTCCTAAACATAATTTTCTGAATGATCTTTATAACAGAAATGTGATGTTTTCTTGTTAGCAGGAACACCATTTTTAAATGATGTTAAGACGAGGTTTCTTTCTAAAATTTTAACATTAAAATGAAATTCCCCATTTCTGAAACATTCAGTGGCCATAGCTATATTTAGACATAGCATTTATAAATTCATAACATTCTGAAATGTCTGATCCTTAAAACAAGGGTTTTTCTTCTACTAGAATTTCATTAGAAAACCTTCGGTGACACTGAAATAACATGTGTGAAAAGCATAGATATTATATAATAAAATATAGTTTTTCTTAAGTAAATAGCTCTGAAGCTCCATTCTTTTGAGATAGGGTGATACAGACTGAAATGTTGTCTTGAAACTTCCTATATATTCTGTACTGTACATTACCGTAGCAGACAACAAATGAATAACAAAACAGCCATATAAAAAACCCAGTTACCAATTACCACAAATGCAATAAACAAGAAAGAGTTAGTTTACAGGATTTCAAATACCACTTGTGTGAGAACAGGTTGGATGGGACAAGAGGTGTGCACCGGGTATTGGTTTGGAAGCCTGAGGGGAAGAGACCGCTGGGGAAACCTAGACGTAGATGGGAGGATAATATCAAGTGGGATCTATGAGAGATAGGAGTTGAAGGAGACTGGATTTTGTTGGCCCAGGACAGGGTCCGGTGGAGGGCTTTGGTTAATTCGGTGATGAACCTTCGGGTTCGGTAAGCCATCTAGTTAGTTAGTGAGAACAGGTATTTTTTTGGGAAATATTCAAACATGAACATTATGAAAAGACACAAAAGATAAAGAATATACCAGGATGCAGTAATTCCACTGTTTCATCCAATTAGGATGCAATTACCATTTACTACAGTGTTTTAAAACAGCAAAGACAAACTTTTTGCAAATCCTAACAACACAGTTTTCAAAATAAAATATTATGAATAAAAACTTTTTAATGAACATGACTGATTTAAGAGGTTTTTATTCATTATTAATGTTCTGACAGAATTATGAAATGTAGACGGTGAACTGTGGAATACATAGAAGGAAGTGGTAATAGTTACTTTGAAGGCATTATCCTACCATTAGTCACAGAGAGCGATTAACTCCAATGACCACTCTTACAATATTTAGTTTTTGGTGTAAGATTCAAACCTGGGTCTTCCAAATACAAAACTTAAATGCTGCCACACCAAAACGATCAAAAGACTGTATGTGAACAACTTAATACCTCAACAACTTAGAATCATGGATGACTCAACTTGTTCTACATCCCTAGCTTATAACCATACTGCTGTCAATGCTGTGATTGGGGTCTGAAGTCAGTACCTCCACTAATACTTCTGCTAATACTACTACCACTCTGTACAAAAAGTTTTATGATATAAACAATGAGACTGATATTCACTTATTCATGAGTCTTTATAATGTTGGATAATATCACATGCATGACAACATCAATATTACCAATTCACTAGGACTATACAACTTGCAATTGTCTAAATATATCAGTACTAGAGTACAGATCTTCATTGCCATGTTTCAAAAGGTCTGAGATGGGGCATAAACTCAACCTACTCTTCACATCATACCTTCATATACCTCGGTACTACCTGTTGAAATATTTAGTGCAAAATTCAGTCAAAGTTTATCAGCATGTACTTAATGTGATACCTTGCATAGCAAGCAAGTGGCACATTTTAAACAATGAATAAAAACAATTTTGTCGTGGGAATAAATGTATACACTACATCAGACACTAATATTTGTGTTGTGGGCATCACAGGGTTGATAAATATTAACTAGAAGTAGAACAAAATGGAGAGGAATGAAAGACGGCAGCACCAGGAACAAAGTGATGTATATGTAACAACTTTTCTACTACTAGCATTGTTTCCATTTGTATGGGTCGATGGCACAACATAATAACATAAGAACAAACTGTATCTTACCTCAATATTATTCTCTTTATCTGTAACTGCACCATTGTTATTGGGTACAGAAGCACCAATCCCTGGGTCCTGACTACTTGGCTTTGAATCAATCATTTCACTCATCTTCTTGATGACCATTTGTGCTTGCAATGCATCCTACAAGCAACCACCAAACCAGTTAACAAAACGCACAACACTACAATACTCAAAAAGATGCCAATTACCATAGTAAAAGTGCTGCTTCCTAGAAGTCTTCATTGGTTCTTGAATGATGAAACAAATTAAATTCACATGAATTTCAAGTTACTCCTAAAGGGAAGAGACATTTTGCATTACTGAAATCTAGATAGGAAGGTATTAAGCTTGAGCTAAATGAAACAGGGTGTGAGGGTCACAACTACAATCATGACTCAGGACAAGGTCCAATGGTAGGATCTTATGAACAAGGTACCAAACCTTTGGGTTTAATAGAAGATGGGAAAACCTAAGCAACTACCATTTCTCAAAAAGAATTCTGCACTGCTAATTATACTGGTTACTACAACACTGATATATTCTTCTTCCATGTGCTCACATTTCAGTGGTGACCAGTAACTGTGATTAATTAATGGCAAGTAGAATTTGAGGTTCTCACGGCAGTGAGTACAAAAATAGCTGACTTCTGAGTTGCAGTGCTATGTAAGACAATGTTTCAGAGGTCCTTGATGCCTTCATCATCAAGGCATCACTTAGATTATGGAGGCAGCAAGGACTACCAGACTACGTGGCTCTTCATGTTCTAATTAATGGCAATATTGTGTGTTTTGGAAAACTGTAAGTGACAACTGAAGTATCATGGTAATGTTAGTGTTATGCCAAAGCATCACGCCATGAAATCATACTGGGGATATATCACAATCCTATAATTCAGCATCATACTCTGATTGCTCTCCTGCAGGTAAGGACGCTGTAGGAACTACTACCAGTATGGGTGTGGTGGCAAAGAGGTGCTTTACTACGAACTCGAGAGATCCAGATCTTTGGTCAGTCAACTCATTTAGCAATACCAGTTCATAACATATCAAGATGAAAAGATCTGATAAAATTCAATCCAAACATAAAGAATGCTCTGAGCATACCTCTCTTCACTTGTTATATATATGTTGACCAAATGTCACATTTTAAGCATGTGCTGCGTTTTCTGTGTATAATAATCAGCTGCATTCAACTACTGAACTGCTTACTACATATTATTATCCACTTTTCATCGATGAACTTCACAATGTGATTAGTGACATGGCATAAGTCCTAATTCATTAACCTACTTACATAACATGTATATTACACAGAAGGTATTTTATTAATGTAATCTCTACAGAGGTTTTATCAATTCTTGAAACAAATTCACTGTCTGCTGATGGCTTGGTACAAGCCCATACAGTAATCCTTTTCAGAGTCCTTGACAGACCTTTCAAATACTGTAGCAGGGCCAGAAACTTTACTTCAAATAATCAGATGTTGCATCCAGCTTACAATGAAGGCAGTGCTCATCAACCCTGGGTTTCACTATTCACAGTTAATAAAGTGTGTACAGTTTAATTATCATGACATCCAGTGTCAAGTGTTCACATTTCTTTATGCAGTGAAAGCTAATCGTATACCACCGTGACAGGATACATATAACAACAGACCATACCATTCCTCACAGTCAAAGAAAATGCCCTCATGTCAGTTATGAACAACTCAAAATGGCAACATTTCCTTCTGTTCATGAATACGGCCTCTTCAAGTTGCTCATACCCAACAAAGACTACATCATCTCCAAATTTTTAGTTCACATTTTCATACTACAGGCTGCCAGAACAACGTTATGGCTTCACTACCATATTCTTACCTGTTCCAGAGATTTCAGCCTTGCTTGCCTCCAAGCTGCTCGCTTCTCTGCCTTCAGCGCCCTTTGTTCCGCTGGTGACAACTCCTTGTCATCATCGTCATCAGTCAAGAGCCCCTACATAAAGAAATTCAATCATGGTCTCACACAACATAAACAATGGCTAGTTGTACTGTTCAATCATTATCTTTCTGCAGATGCACCACTCACCTAAACCACAATTCTGATCTATGAGCTGACATGTCATAACAAAAATGGAGAAAAATAAAGTTTCGTTCTTTTATAGTAACTTTCTTCATCTCATTAATAGAACAGCAAAACTTTATTGCGTAAGTTATGTAGTGTCAAGCATGAGAATGATGAACTAGGAAGAACTTGAAAGTGATCACAACATTTTAAAGGTATTAATTCAGTACGTTATGATACTTTGCTTGGGCATGAGCCACTGTGCTACATAACAATTTAAAAATTAAAAATGACTTTAGTTCATACTGTTGCAAGCATGGTGGAAGCACAGGGGTATCCAGGCCATGTAGGCAAGGCACAGGAAAGGAGACCTGTGGGGCAGAGCCCTCACAGCAGCAAGTTCTGAGTATTTCCTCATTGTCTGCAGTTCCCAGAGATAGTCTAATATGTAATAGTGGAAGCCCAATGGTGTCCAAGTTTAGCAAGGGCAAAGCTATGGATATTAAAAAGGGAGAGGTGTTGACATATGACAGATGAAGCCTAGGGAGCAAGGCCCCTGTAGTAGCAAGTGCAGAGGGCTCTGCCTCAGGAAGCACGTTTGCCGGAATTATGTGAAGACGTCAACCCTGCTTTGCATAAAGACTGGGGAAAAAGTCCCTGGGATTTCCCCAAGGAATGAAAGCCCCATAAGTAGACTAATCCTATACTTGGCCCAGCCCATGATGAGCAGTCCAGTTGGTTGTATAACCTGCAATGGTGTAAGCTCTGTGATGTCTAAGCCCATTGAGGGTAAAACAATGGATTCTGAAACTCTGGTGAGCGAGGCATGTAAGAAGACAAAAAGGCAGTGGAGTGGCAAGCATGCTGGGGAAAAGCCTTGGTGCAGGAGTAAATGGCATTACCTGGGAATTCTCTCAAGAGGGGCACAGTCCACAGGGAGTAAATGCACGGCAGTGCTTACCTCTTGCTGCAGTTTCTCTTTCATTCTGCGCTCAGCCTTGGCAGTCCGCACGCTACCCATACCACTTGGTGGTCTAGCAAGTGACCTGAAAGGGTATTACATTAGATGAAGAATGTATTTTTATAGCGCAATGTTTATTCAGAATAGTAGTTTCTAATGCTAAAACTTTGTCATTCTTATTATTCATTAATGATTCTTACCATATTAATCTGTTGCATTTTTCTATAAAACATAATGCACATCACAAAAACATTAACCAACTAATTAGATGGCTTATGGAACCCAAAGGTACATCACTGAATTAACCAAAGCCCTTCACTGGACCCTGTCCTCGCCCAACAAAATCCAGTCTCCTTCAACTCCTATCTCCCATAGATCCTACCTGATATTATCCACCCATCTACATCTAGGTCTCCCCAGGGGTCTCTTTCCTTCAGGAAACTTTCCTTTTGTTGTGAACTAGCAGATTTGGACAGCTTGTCACACCTTCATTACATTCTACTGTAGAAAACAGAAGTCAGACTTCATACACCGCACTGTTGGATATTAAAGCCCAGAAGACTGCATCATCTATTCTCAATGCCTGAAGCACCAGAATCTTGACAGTAAGAATCATAATATTAGTTCTACAATATCAGCACTTACTTGTTTGTATGATTCTCAGCATCATCATAATCTTCCTCAGCTTCATCTAATTGTGTCCAATTTTTGAGTTCATCTTTTGAAAGAGCAGCTATCTTCTTTTCTAAAACAAATCAGAAAACATGGCTGCTTTGTGATGTAGGACTGTAGATTACTACGAAAGAAGGAATTTTGTGATTCATAACACAACCAGTATTGTTAGGGCAGTGAAATTACACTGACCACATGCGTCGGACAAAGGTAAAAAAGAAATTAGTATAAACTTTTGAAGTAGACCCTTCTAAAAGCAGGTCAAATGACAGATACAGAAGATCATACTTACTCCTTGGCTCTACAGCTGACGAAGGGCCAAGGCGTAAAATATGTATAGAAGATGATGCAAAGATAATATTCTTCCATTCACTGCTAGAATTTAACTTTAGGCTTTACTTTAAATGCCAAGTCTTAAAGCCCAGTCATGTAGGACTGAAGTGCTATTTTTTGTGCTGAAATTAATGAAGATTATCCAGTAAACAGAAAACCTAAATTTTAGCAGTGAATGTGTTAAAAAAAGATCTTAAATATTTAATGAGGACATAGTATTATCAGCATTAAATTTCTGGACTATACTACACGAGCGTGTTAGTGAGGTATTAATAGGATAGAATTGAACGCAGAGACATCTAAAGGTACTATATGACCTTGCTTCATTTCATGATTTTGGTTACACTAATTGAATTTGGGGGGGGGGGGGCA
>NW_019061386.1:254368-301094 GCF_000696155.1 Zootermopsis nevadensis
TGGATTGCACCTTAGGAGAGTCTTTTTGTATTCTAACCCAAAGAATATCAGGCATAGGAATTTAATTAACTTTTTTCACTTGTAACACAGAATTGCTAGTAAATTAAATGAATACAAATAAAATGTTTAAAAAGTGAGTAAGGTAGAGAGACAAAAATTAAAATTAAGAAAAAAAGTGAATGAGACAAACAGAGAAGTCGAATGTGCTCACACAAACATTACAACTATAGTCAAGATAAAATATATTACAGATCTGGAGTTAAATTTAGATAATAAGGAGAAAAATCAGGAAGAGTACATGATATATAAATATATACATCTGTTTAAAAGGATTTTCCTTGAATAAAACATGTAATGTCAAATACAGTCATACACATCCAGGTGACAATTCACACAAATGAGAGGTTAGGTTTCAGTACATAACACACAAGAGTGATATAATTAATTACCTTCCTCCTGCTTCATGCGTTCCACTTCATCCTGACTTAAAAAGCTGAAAACCTTTTCTGAAAAGAAAAAAAGGAGTAAAAATTAATTTCCGGGAATAGAACGTGCTCTGTTTCTTAAAATGTTAGATCTGTGGTGCATGTGCTTTGGTTCAAACTTTACAGATTTGTAGTAATTTTCCTGGAATGTATTCATGAGAAAATAATTTTAACCTTACTATTATTTCTTCATACCTACCAATCTCTTCCTTCCTTTCTTCATTCATTCCATTCTGTATCTTTCTTTTGACAAACTGTGTAGTCTATACAAAGCATGACAAATGGACAAACCATGCGTTCTGCTACTCATACGTATGCTATCAGATGTACGGCCAACTTGTTAAGGTTTACCTGGCTTTGGAGAAGGCTGGTGCTGTTCTTCCATAGCTTTCTCAAAGAACTTCATTTTGTCGCTCACCGACGTCTTCTTTATCACTTCAGCATTGTTCACACCCTGCATAAGGATACACCACTTAATAGCTCTATGTCTTGCAAATAAAATGCCAACCAGTATTTAATAATATTGCCCACATGCCTATGCAGCATGTAAATGTGTGTAAGGGTCATGGAGGTAAAACTTCAAACAGTTTGGACAAAGGCTTTGAGGGAAATGAGTGGTCAGTTTAATATTCTGACTGCTTTAGCCTTGGGAATGAGCTCCTGGAACACAAGGAATATGGCTCCAGAACCATCTGGGGACAGTGATAAAGAAAATATTGAAACATACCTGCTGGAGATCAAATCACAATCACTGAGCACACAGTCCATCACTTTACAGACAGAGGAATCACAAATCGCTTAGTAATTTAATTAATCACATGCACTTAAATGCCCATGTTATAGAACACTACAATGCAATTCCTTTTTGTAAACTTTGATACACTGTACAAATCAGATAGCAGTTATGTCATCACCTGTAACAAATTTTGTCACAGATATTGCCAAATTCTTATATGAACATTTTGTCATTGTTCTCCAAACCAATTTCTTTTTAACGCTATAATGGGGTCAGACTATGTCTCTGTGGAACAATACCTGAACAAATTCTTACATTAACATTTTGTAGCTACTCATTAGACCAATTCTTTTTTAATTGATATGATGGGGGTGGGACAATGTCTCTGTACATCAGTGACTACTAACAGGCATTGTTCATCTCCTAGATGATGTGATTTTTCCTTTGGTAAAAGCCCATACTTCGGAACTTCAGATGAAGCACAGAGTTTGTAATTTGTTCTTGTACTTGATGTTCCAGTCAATATGTCTCACACAAGATATAATTTAACATGTCCAGGTTCCATAGCTCATTAGTTTACAGCTGTCAAATTTTGTAGATTTCACAAGGTTGTCATGTTATTGTTTTACATTCCAAAAATAAGAACATAAATAAAGGTTGCAAAATTTTAAACATTACTGCATGACACTTCAGGAACATACATTAAGAAGAGACAGTGCCACTCCCTACTCACAAGTTCACACAACAACCATATTAAGTGATGTTGGGAAAATATTAATTAGAAAGGCGGAGTGGCCCCCAATGGCTTCATATTCATACCACATTTCATCAAAATTTGTCAAATGGTTAGAAAGTTATTACAAGGAACAGACATGTTCCCAGTATGGATGAAAATGAAGACACAAATCTTTCAATATGTAACACTGAAAAAACAATATTCCTTCACCTTATACCACCATCACATGCTTACACCTCATCACCCCATATTTTCGCAGAACAAGGTAAGAAATACTGCACCTAAAATAACTTTTTTTCTGTTTTATCAACCCACCTCCACTGGATCAATCTTCTTTCCAGAAAGTCGTGCATTTGGTTTGCGGCTGCGAGTAATAGGATCCAATAAGTCATCCGTGGAAGAATAAATGTCTGCCTCATCATGTGTGACAGTGGAGGGTGGGAGACTGGAATATTGGCTATACAATGTGTGTGGTGGGGATAATATGGCTGTCTCAGTGAATGAAGTGGTAGTGGAAGGTGGGAGGGCAGAATATTGGCTATACAGTGTGTGTGATCGGGGTGGTACAGCTCCTTCCGCAGATGAAGAGGTAGTGGAATTTTGGAGGGTGGAATATTGTTTGTACTGAGTCTGTGAAGAGGGTTGTACAACTTCTTCAGTAGATACATTAAATGCCACTGAAGGAGACTGAACTGGGAGAGTACTACTAGCACTATAACCAATCTGCGGGCTGTTCAATGGATTGTCTTTATTTGCTGCATCTGTCTGGGTTGGAAAAGTGGAATAATTTGGGAAAGGAATGGAAGAAGAGGCATGTTCTGTGTACAACTTGTAAGGATAAGGTGGAAAGCCATGGGGAGGATGGGGTGGGGCTGTCTGTGGTAAAGGGGGGATGCCATAGTTTGGAACTTGAACAGTGTAGTGAACTGTTGCAGGAACAGCAGCAGAATAGGAGCCTTGATTTATAAAGGCAGTCTGTGTGGGAAGTGTAGCATATTTGGCAGGGGAAGCACTAAACTGCACTGGATGTGTGGCAGCATCACCCAGTGCTGAAGCATATGCGGGTACAGAGGGTTGGGAAGTTGGAGATGGAGTGTTTTCCATCTTCTCTGCTGCATGAGGTTGTGAAGCTTGTGTTTTGGAAATACTCGCTTGCAAAGGCAATGTTGCATACTGTTGGGATGCTGTCAGGTTAGCTTGATTTGGAGACGTGCGAGGAAGCGTAGTAGAAGCACCAGCAAGGGGGGTGGCCCCACCAGAAACAGACTGCATGGCAAACCAATGACAAAGAAAAATGGGGTAAATAATTAGTTTCTAAGAAGTAAAATAAAGAGACATTCAAAAGATTGATATCATAACACAACCAAGTTACCAGCTAGAAAACTCTACATGTAAATAAAAAAATAATAAGTGTACTGGAAATTAAGGGAAGGTACAGAAATGTCTAAATAATAAAAATACAAGAACTAGAGAATCACCTGCATGCACCAACAGAAAACAAAATTTTGACTGTAATCAATTACTTCACTAAAATTAACTTCAGCAACATAGTGGTAAGTGTTGGTTGTTTGGCTGATCACGACAATTCAAATGACATGCAAGATAATCCTCTGAGATACACTTATTACAACATAATGTATCCCCAAAAGGTCCAGTATTCACACTCACTAAAACACTGGACGTGAAAGTACTTGCTAAACACAAGACTAAATGATAGGATCTACACTTTGGTCATTTGCTTGACACTACAGGCTCATTTAAATTTATTTAATTTGAAAACAAACTTTCAGGTCAGGATTCAATCCAATACTGGAGTGGAATGTGATCTGCCAAATGCCAGACTGAGTAACCCTAAATACAGCCATTTTGAGAATCAAATGACACTACCAGGTACATTTTAATTAAAGCTGGTAGACTCAGTGCATCACTTAAGTGGAATGTTATCTGCCAAATGCCATGAGTGACCCAGAGGATCCCTATTTTGAGAATCACATAATACACTGCCAAGGTGAATTCCAACGTATTTAATTTTAATTTTACATTGGACTTCAATGTGATATTCTGAATTCCAAAGTAAGTGGAAGAGGATCCATTTTTTGAGGTTTACATTACACCATGTGATTTGATTTAAATTAATTTTGTTAGCAATTAAAATTATCAGAAGAAGTTCAACACTGTCCTGGAATGTGATTTCTTGACACTGTTCAAACTTTAATAAAAGATGTGAAAAGGTAAGGCAGTATTATGTTGTTTGTCAGGTGAAGGCATCCAAATTATACACAACTGAAATCTCCTCTCACTTTACCAATTTTTGAAAACACTTTTAACAACAGCAACAATTCTTTTACCTTCCCTTAGTTATTTTAAGAACAAAAATAATTAGTACTAATTTTTAAAAAAACCTTACATACCAAAACCAACAATAATATAACAACAGTTTGTTAACTGCAATCAAATAGAAATCTTAAAAACTGAAAAGTAAACAAATGAAAAAATAAGTAAAAACACAAATTTGTATCATTCCATCATGCTTATATTAAAAACAAGAGCTTTAAAGCAAAGTGTGAGACATGTGTAAATACAATGAACATGCATATAAAATGTATGCATGCAATGAAACACAGTAATTCCTCATTTAAAATATATATGTTGGAATACAATACAGTTATTATAAGGAGGTGGGCAATGTGCTGTAAGTAATGTCTTAATGGAACTTTCCACACTTAAACACAGATTATTTATTACAACATACTTTTAACTAAACAACATTCTGCATAAAACACGTTTATTTTATATTATGCAAACACCTTGCTGGACAGCACTGGCCATGCAAGAGATCACAATCTGTTGGTGGGATCTCAAAACTGATCCCACTTTTTCTAACAATATCAAAATAGTATCACTTCAGGATACCTCACATTTGTTAAGGGAATGGGAACTATAAAAATTCTGGTTGTGATGTGCAATAAGAACCTATTATTTATTTACTAAATTAACAGAGGAATTACTGTGCTAGACATAAAAGTGGGGCCAGTGCAACTGATAAGATTGTAAAAAATGTGCAGATTATAAAGGCATACAGGGGCAAAAGAAGGCTCTTCAGACAAATGATTTACTCAAAAAAATAAAACCTAACCTTTTTCAAATTTGGTTCCAAAAAGTTTTTTTTATATATAGTGAATGGCATATATATTATCTAATACAACTATATTTAAATGACCATTAAATGTAACCTGGCACGTTTACGCAGCCAACAATCATCGGGGATTATCAGAAATTGTACATCACACTACTTTCTCTATCAAGGGTGAGCTAAAAACATAAAATAATTCTACTATCAAAACAGCAAAATACAATGAAGTGGCAAAAGGTTCATCCAAATACATGTAGTACCATTCTCTTACAAGCATTCATGAGTAAAAATTCTTAATCACTTTAGTTTACTGACACAAAATTTTAATTCAAAAAAAGCATGAAGATATAAGAATTATAACTCTTACATACTCATCATGGAATGCACTACACAAATTTGGATCTGCATCATAAGACAGGAACTCTTAAGAATGTTTATAATACTATCTAAGGGAATAAAATTATAGCCAAATTATTAATAAAGTATATCAAAATTTAATTAAACATTTTATTAACCTTTTATTACTTAAATATATTTCACAGTTTTATGTATAGTGTTATTTTATGTTTGTTTCAAAACCCAGACAGTAAAAATATGTGGTTAAATAAAGTGATATATTGATAGGACTGATGGCCACCAGTGGCCAAAACATATTGGGTTTTGTTAGACAAGCTGTAATTAGACCACAGTTATATTAGATGGCATATATGGGAATCACCAAGTCTAACTTCAACAAGTTTATTTATATTTAGCCTTGTGTCTCAATGCTACATATCAGGAGATGCTAAAACAAAATAAAACAACAATTAATTACAGAAACATTACTCGTGTAACAAAAATGCTAAAATGAGAAACTAGCACACTTGTAACCCAGGAATTTGAGTAATGGTTCTCAGGAAATCAAACTGGTTAGTATGACACAGGTTGTGACTTACTGCAGCTATCCTTACTAATAATAAAAATTATGATGATGATGATGATAATAATAATAATAATAATAATAAATATATTTTTCCATTTTTAAGGTCAATATACAAATAACAAATAAGACATGAGGCTTCATTTTCCATCATAAAATAATTCATAGAGAATAACTAGAACATTTATCAAAATACTATAGTTCCGTTTGGTGGGGAGGCTACGAGCATTCATAACAACTGCTACTTTGTGTGAGACATCCCATCACCACTATCCCATTCACCAACAGATATTCCATGCAAGATCTGTTCACACTCTTGATCATAATACTGGTCATAATATCATCAAAAGAAATTATTTTTATGCACTTTGCACAAAATACATGAAATGAATATTTTAGGGTGGCATTGTTTGTCCATTCATTGACATGTTTTACTGAACCACTTACCACACATCAACATGTCATAAAATATAAATCACATTAAGATTTAATAATTTTACTTCAACAATTTTTAATTATGACTTGTCTTATAAAATACTGGAAATGACTATGTCTCTCTATAACATTTACACTGTCCATTAGCTTTGTAAAAAACTAGAATTATGACTATAATACAGCACAGGGATGTTGGACCACTAGCAGTGACCAAGATTTCAGTTGAAACTAGTGATTACAGATTTTATTCATGTTAACATTCAGTCATCTGCTAATTCAATAGTTAAAGAAGATATGACTTTTTTTAAGACACATGTTTGCAGTTATTTTGTGTTTCTACCAAAACATCAAAAGTATGGTTACCCATAAAAAAGCCAAAATAAAACAAAATGATATAATTTGTTTTCAAAACTACCCATTGCCAATTATTTTCATTTTAGGAATACAAAAAATTCTAAGTTACAAAGCTGTATCACAAACAAAACAAGTCTTCTCATGTCACTCTCAAAACAAACTAACAAACAAAGAAATGAAGTCTAAAAATGTGCAGAAGCAGATATCTGATTAAATCCACGAAGGTGGTACTGCAGCATAAAGGATTGTTGACATTATAGATGTAAGATTCCCAGATATTTTGAAATGAGGGAAGAAATTGGGAGGGTGTGGCTAAAAACAAAACATTTTATTTTCAGCAATCAGAAAGTTAATACAATCTTCTTCAAAATTTAAGGAAATAACATGGAAATCTGATAGTTTATTGAGGACAAGTAATTTTTGTGGCATATACACTATCCAGGCCATATTAAATGGGATGCTTTTCACCATGGCATCCTCAGGTTGTGGATGGAGGAGAAATCATCTACATATGGAGGGTAACTGCAACAACATTGAACAAATAGTAGCAGCCATTTGACAAGGGGTGGTCCTTCAGCTTGGGGGTCAGATAGGTAGGGGGTTAATAACTGCCCACTGTAAGAAAGATCAGGAAGGTGTTCTCTTTGGATTACAATAACATTTCAACGGTGTTTTTCACAGCACAAGTCATTGTTGCAATGTAACCTGTGGTAACTTGCAACAATATCAGCTAACAACAGCTCCAATTCCCACTGTTGCAATGTGTTCCAACAATCACCTTGGCCTAGTTCCTACGAAAATTAAGAGAGACATGAATGGGCCCATAAGGTGTTCTCTGCTCACAATGGAGCTTGAGGAACAACTAAAACCAAGTCTGTCATGAAATGTTACGTAGAGCCTCGGACTTGGAACTACCTAAGAAATGGAAAACGGATTTGGAGGTTTGGAGCTTGGAATATCAAGAGTATCAATAGGTCAGACTCTTATAAAATGAAATCATGAGAACTAGCAATATGTAGTTTAGATTTTGTGGAAGTACAGAAGGTCAGATCTGACAAGGGTGGCACTGAACCAACAATCATATAATCTTCTATAGAAATGGGAATGCATATCATTACTTATGAACAGGCTTCACTGAACACAAGCAGTTGAAAGAGTAGAGTGTGATGGGGATA
Source organism: Zootermopsis nevadensis (assembly GCF_000696155.1). Next base: position 262,342 of record NW_019061386.1, read on the forward strand.
GAATGTCATATTTTATACAAAGAGGTTGTCCACTGGTGTGATATTGCTGTCCTGCATGTGCATGCACCAAGGATAAATGTGATTACACAATGGGCAGCTTTTATGAGGAACTAGAGCACGCACTTCATCAATTTCCAAAGTACAACATGAACATTTTATTAGATTTCAATGCATATTTAGGGAGGAAAGCTAATTTCAAACTTACAACTAGGAATGACAGTTTACATGAAATGAACAATGATAATGGGATTAAAACGGCAAACTTTGCGATATCAAAATATCTAGCTGCCATAAGTACTTTGTCCCCACATTACTAAATTCATAAATTCAAGTTGACTTCTCCTGATGGAAAGACAAACAATCAGATGCATCACATTTTGGTAAGAAGATGAAGACAACCAAGTACACTTGATGGCTGATCTTTTAGAGGGGCTGACTGTGATACTGATCATTCCTTGGTAGTTTCAAAACATCAGAAAAGGCTTTTGGGAGGTCAACAAGTAACACATAAGTTTGATATACTGAGATTAACCTCAACAAGCTACAAGAGTTAGGTACCTGGGGCTCACTTGGAAAAAGATGACAATGATGATCTGCCTGCAAATTCTTATAGTATTTTTATTAGGTGGAAGAATTAATTGTCAGTTATTGAATGGACAGTTATTTTCAGTATTTTTATTCCAAAACTATTAAACATATAAATATATAATTACCATATGGTACCCTTCAACCATTAATCTGAAGATTCCCAAAATTTCACACATGAATATATTTATAACTGTGGAATTTTTTACATGTAAAAAATGTTCAGGCACCAGGGTACTTTGTACATAAAATAGTAATGGCTCAAAATGTTAAATGATCAAGGACTTGCCAGCAAACAAACCAGATGTGATGCATTTGACTAAAAACTCTCGTACAACAACCACTAAGAATAATAGTTGATTATTTTGTGAACAGACCTTGCACTCTCATCTCACCAGAATTAGAGTTTACAGCAAAATACATCTTATACAATGGTTATTGAATGGTAAAAGGGTAAAGTGCTGATATAAAAAGAAAATAATACTAAAGAACACATACACAGCAAAGATTGTATAATAAATAAATGTGCAATAAAGCCTGTCTGTCAGATATTATATTAATCAACTGTAGTCATATATAGACAAATCATGTTCTAGATTTTGCTGAAAGTAAAATATGGCTAATAATGAATGGACCTACCATCTTGTAGATTTTTCTAAATCTAAAAATAAAACTACTATAAGAATAAGACACTAAAGTCATATCATAACATTAGGCACTTGGGACTGGTTCAAGTGTCTGTTTAACCCTTTCGGTGTCAACCCATCTACATACTAGGGCCATGCTTGTTGTTATATGGTGTTAACCCGGAGATGTATACTTGGACACTGAATAGCATTTACTTTTAAATACCTGATTTAATGACAATGTGCCACCTACCACACACCACTGTTCATTGCTGCATTTCTTTTCTGTGTGCAAACAGAATAAATCAACAAACATTCAAATTTACAAAATATTAACATGCAAGCAGCTGTTCTGCTGGGTTACAACACTGAAAGGGTTAATAATATTAGTCCACTTCAGTTTTTAAAAAATACAAAAACTTCTTTTATATTTGTATTTGCCTACTTACTTCCAATCGTAGCCTCCATTTGACAGAATTATGGACTGAGGTTCAAAGACAAGCATTCTTTGATAAACAGAATTCACACTGAATAAATGTAGGTGTTAAGATATGAAGACATTTACAAATTTTAGAATATATGGCAACTTTTATAACATTTCATGTACCATATACCTCTTTTCCACTTATTAATGGATCTTTCTATCACAAAAGTTAATGAAATGCTTCCAAAGTTTTAAACTGATACAAGCTTACTTTTAAAGTATTTTATGAATTATTGCACAGCACTATTCCAGATCCATGCTTATACCAGCTTAAAGATTGACTTTTTAACAAAACTAACTTGACAGTGCCCTCTGCAGCACACACTTCACCATGAAGTAATAATATACTTTTCCCACCCAAAGATATGTATACATGTCTTCCTCTGTCTCTGTGTGTGTGGGTGTGGGGGGGGGCCCTGAATGCACATCTGCATATGTAACACATTTTCAAAGTGGTTAGGAGAGACATATCACAAAACCAAGACAGACTGGCTTAAAATTAAAACCACTTCACTCACAAGTAATAACAACCAAATACAAACACTTAAAAGTGCTAAAACTGTCAGTGTGGGACCAATGATATATGAAACATTTAAACACAATTCGTAAGAACACATTCTCACAACACAAAATTCCAGTGTAGATAAGGAACTTAAGTAAATGCAAAGTTTCATTATGTGTACCATATAAAACTGAAAGGGCAATTTCAAAGCTTCAGCACAAACAACCTGATTCTAGAAAAAGAAGGAAAAGTAAAGATGAGACATCAAAAACATATTATCTAGTACAGAATCATGTTGTGATTTCTCTTCCATACGGTAGAAGAATATTTTACACACCTGTTCCAAATTCAAAGGGGGAAATACAAATATGATGAACTGTAACTCTGATATAGATGTGTGTGTTCATGCATTTTACTGAATTCTCAGGGACAGTGAGTTGGGTTATAACTGAATAAAATCCTCATATTTCAGACAGCTGTTTCTGCTTCCATCTCAACATCCCTTATGAATGCATTCATGAGCTATACCTCAGATTAGGACTACTAATAAATCTCATCTCGCATTTCGTGAGTGACACCTTTCACTTACACTTCACCTTCCTCACACTGTAATCTGTCCAGGTACAGTTCACCAATTTCCTCCACTCAATTCCACCCTCATCTTCATCTGCACTATTGCCCACCCAATTCACCACACATCAGCCTTAACGACTGACACAAGTGGAACTTTGAAACAATACAGTTTTATTTACCTATAGACTTACAGGCTTACAGACCAAGAAAGACTGAAAATACCTCTGCTGCTAAAGATGGCAGCCTTCTGGGTTGTTATGCCATATACATTTCAGAGGTGCTTGCTGCCTCCATCATCAGTGATTATAATGGCAATCCTGATGATACAGGCAACAAGGACCTCTGAAAAAAGGTAGAAATCTAACAGACAACACACCGCAACAACCCAGAAGACTGCCATCTTCATCGGCGTCATTGTGAGAATTTGGAATCTCACTTACCTCTGCTGTTCCTTTCATGTTTGACAGAAAATATATGTAATACAAAATGGCCTTGCTGAATCAGACTAAAATTATAAAATCATACTGGCACTCCTGTTTCTATTCTGGTAAACTAAAGAATCAGTTCCAATTATGATAACAATGTACCACCTTCTCATATCTGAAAAAAGGCATGTGACAGCCTCAATGAAAGATCAAGCTTGCAATAATTTGTCATCTTGTCAAGCCTGTTGCAAACATAATAAACAAAGACTGACAAGTGAAGATAAACAGTGGATAATGACTGACATGAAAGATTCATGCCTGTTGCAAACCTAATCAGCAAGGAAGACAGACAAATATGAATGACAAGAATAAACAAGAACTATTCAAATTTGTTTCTCACACCAACCATGTATGCTCATAATGCATATGTTGTAAGCATTTGAATTTTAGCATTATGCTCAAAGAATATAAGTTTAAGACATTCTTCTTCAGTGAAATCAAGAGAGCCCCTTGATAGGTATCCATGTCAACACTTGAATATCTAGGGTAAAAAGCTGTAGAAGACTTGTCAGTGATAGCAACATAAAGCAGTGAAAGGGCTAAGGATCTCTGGACCAACCACAGGGTTGCTACACACATTCATAAACTCCCACAACAAATAATATTCATGTGTTTGACAGTTATTTGATGATTTCACAATGATATATTAACTACAGAGGTTATGTTGCAACAAAATAAAATGCAGGATAACTATAAATAAGTCATGAAGGATGTATGAAGAAGTGGTTGTCTATTTTAATGTACTACACCAAAATCTGCATTATGAGGCTAACCTAAAAAAACTTCAAGACAATCAATCCTAATGGGTTCTTCCTGAATGCAAGTCAAGCAGGTTACTACTATACAAACCTGGTCAGTACTGTTATTTTTATATCCCACAAAGCAGTTCTGAAATAAAGACTCAGTAAAAGCATGTCACTATTATGCAGGCAAAGAGAATACTAAACCTGCAGCAAAGTATTACAACGCTGATCAAATACACAAAGTTCATCACTCGTTACCAAATACCTGTACAAACATAATTAATAAGTACTCCAAGACAATAAAAGCTGGAGAATGTGTTTATGTTGTTCTAAAGGTTTGAAAGAAAAGTTATGCAGTGCCATAGGTATAGTATGTTTGGATGTCATCCATCTTGGTACGCATAATATACAGGATTTTGGAGACTGGACCTGTTCTAATTTTCATGTCAAAGGAAGGAGTGTCATTTATGCAAGCTCCCTTACATAAATCTAGTCATTACTGAAAACTGGAAAAAATCAGAGCTGATATCCTTAATTTGTTATAACTTTCACTTAACCTACCATCTATCATAATTAGTCTTCTGCAGCCTGAAACCCACAGGTGTTCTCATGTCTTACTTGTGAACATAATCACTCTCTGGCCTGTTACATTAGTGTAAGCACACCCCCATTTTAGTTGTAAGGCTGTTTACCATTTCCAGCAATGCGTTTCATACGCAGGAATAGAGTTACCTAGCAAGGGGCGATGCCTTTTGCTTGTGCAGGACTCAGCCCTTAGACAGCTTTTTGGTTGGTTGGTTATTGATAATGACTAACTTCATCAAAGGATCCCCAAAACATGTACTCTCCCTTTATATTGAAGGTGGAAATGAGTTAGTGTCCAAAACGTTGTATGGCTAGTTGGGACAGACAACACACGATGTCTGAATAAAATACTCCCACAACAAACATGTTTACAATTCAGAAATAATATTTCCCACATGGATATTCTGCTTTGGTCACTTCTCTTGCTGTCACCATAGAAACTGAGGAACCAAGTCCTCATTCTCATGCTAGCAATTCAATCACTTCACAACATATTGCTGACAACTGACTGCATGTTGAAACTACAGTTAAATTAGGTACATAACTACAATTAGTACAAAGTCTGTATAATAGATTAGATGACATCACTTCCCTTCGTTTTTGTGCAATTAAACATACGGTAAACCAATTCAGCTGTACCACTACAGTGCCAAGATCAATACCGTAAGTATAAACACTGGATTAGATCCTCATTATCTGATATGTCTGCCACTTTCAATTGATACATGCAACTATTCCCTGGTGGCAGGGGCAGAACACTAAACAGTGGACGCAGGAAACACAGATTTTCATTCCTGAATATCTTAAAAAGCACAACAAAAGTTCAATGGCACTTTTTTAAATATATATAAGATCTCTGGAAGCTGGCACTGAAAATGTTAACTGTTAAACTCCCTTGGTGACACCAATTCTCATTCTGGGTACCAACTACAATTTGATACAAATAACTAAATTACAACATCACACATGATCTAAGGAGATAAACACATACTATTAGAAACTTACAAATCTAACTTTTGATTAGTTGTACTCCCAATTCAAGAGAGAATCATCAAATAGGCTAATGGTGTCATCTCTCATATCATACAATATTCTGGTAGCTACAGACACCAAGTAGTTTGAAACAATGTGGTGAAATGTACCACTCGCTCAGTGCATGTCAAGTACAAAGACCAAACACGAGTGTTACGTCACCATATCACATAACACTAATGCAACAGCAGACTAACAGAACAATGTTCTTACATGAACTGTAAATTCACAGTCACAACACATTCAATTCAGGTTGCACTTCATGTATAAAGCTACAGTTGATTCACAGTAAATTATTATATCTGGCAGAAAACTAATTTTAAGTTTCTCTTGTGTACTGGCACTCAAATTAAGGTTGTTTTTTTTCAGTACAAACTAATATTTAACCTAATGCTAATGACAAAAGCTATAACTTGTGCAGAGGATGGACATTTTAATGAAAGTTTCCTGATCAGATGTCACTTAGTAGAGGGTCAAATGGACCACCCCATCATGAACATGGTAGTTTCATTTATTTCATGGAAGCCAAACAAAGGTGTAAACTTATAAGGGATACACATTTTTCTGTTTATATATTTTTACAATTACACAGGATATTAAAACCAATTCCAGCTTGAAGGGACTGAAAAATTTCAACACCAGCTCATGGAGATGTTAATGTGTGATAGGAAAGAAATATATAATTAATACTTTAATTATAAGTATTTAAACAAGTTCTAACCAAAGAAATATATTACGCATGAAATGCATACTGATATTTCTCAGAATGTTTTAACTGATAAGTGGCCATGTTACTAGCCGTGCAGTATAAAGCAGTACACAAGTTTGCCACTTCTGTGTCACATAACAAAAAGTTGAAACCATCCATACGCAATGGTGGTGAGTCTGAAGATGTCTGTCTTCTGGGTAGTTGTGCCATGTAATCTGGTAGAAATTTACCGACACTTCAGAGGTCCTTGCTGCCTTCATCATCAGGGCAATAATCACCCTGATGATGGAGGCAGAAAGGACCTCTGAAAAGTCTGTTAACTTCTACCAGATTACATGGTGCAACTACCCAGAAGACAGACATCTTCATCCACATGCAAACAAACTAGAAACACACAATAGACCAGTCTGTCATACTTATAAGACTACTTGATGTACACAATGTATCATCCCCATACACTCAGTGCAATAACTGCCATGCCATGACCAATAATTTCTCACAGTCTAAGAGTGGAGAAATTAAAATGAAAATATGTGAACAATAGAACCTTAAAATATATGTTTCAACAGTCATGTTTGGCCTTGTACCAAGTGATCCCATTTTTCAGGCAGACAACAATAATACCTGTATTCAGACATGTTAAAATTCCTCATTGTGTTTTTATAAGAGGCAAATCAATGTTCTGACTTCTAAGCTAGGCTATAACAATGGCAGTAAATATGACATTATACAAAATGAGATTTTTCCAAACAACTTGTCTTTTCTGTATTATTGTTACTGAATTATTATTGGAAAGTGAACATACAAAATGTAATAGTCTCTTCATTCTTCACAGGCGAGTTTGTTTAGCCTGGTAACAATTATCAATAGGTACATTAAGTTGCAACATGACAGATAAGAAACAAGTGCATTTCTAACAACAGGCTGGCATACCTCACAGTAAACAAATGAACACTTTACCATCAAAGATTAATTGTCCAGATCAGCAATTCTGTAACTGTTTGAACTGTAGAACTAACTTTTCACTTAAAACTACTGATGAAATAAAACACAAAAAAGATATTTGTAAAAACTTAATAAAACAGAAGAGAATGTTTTAAGTACACAAAAAACTAAATATAATAAAATGTGTTCATATGGTTGTTTACTGTATCAAGTGTAGTTACCAGAGGCATTTACACTGTACATGTAAAGATCATTCCTTAGTATTTACTTTTTTATTTTGAAACTCTAACAGTTTTCAGATGATTACTGGACAATTATGTTTAAACTGACAGACATGACAACATGTAACTCTTATCCAGGAAACATTCCTAATAACTTTTATGGAACACAACATGGAAATCAATGGTGTAAATATATGTGGAATGATTATTTGTTGTAAACAATACAAAAGTGAAAGCTGTAGTTCAGATGCTAGACCAGTTACAGTTCAAAACTTATGTACTCTCAATATGAGTATCAGCTACACTCACTTCCTCATATGTTAATTGTGAAAGTCATTATTAATTTTACTTAATACATTCACTGGGAATGACAGCAGTAACTGTTCAATGCAGTGGTGTTCCAGTGTTAGAAACAGATCATAATATCCTACCCAGTTATCAAAACATTTAACTTCTTTTTCCCTATAGATGTAACGCAAGTACCACAAAACTGAAGAGTATATAGAACAAGCTTTGGAAAATCAAACAATGTATCAACTGTAAAGACATTCAATGAAGCATTTTATGTTTTCAAACATAAGAAATTAAAATAGTCTGTGCAGTAATGGCTGCTTGGCTCAAACAAGTAAAACTGGCAGTGAATGTATTAAGACTTAAGTTTAATTTCATCAAGTTCCCCATAACAGCTGAGGTTTTAACTTTCTAATAACAAAATGGTTGTTCACTAATCTTCAATATCTGATAACAGCTCATTCTAAATTTTTAAGTATCATAAGTACTTTCATACCAGTAAAACATACTTGCTAATTATTTGTGCACTTGTAACATGTTATGTTGCAAAATATTAGAGAGATTCAAAACAATGGTTCTGAGCTCACTGAACACATAAAGGGAAAATAAACTTATTTTGCACAGAATTCATAGCTCTCGAAACACTGTGAAGACCACCTTGTTTTCACTTCACTTCACATCACATCACACTGTACACACACACACACACACATAAAAAATGAAAAAGGAATTTCACAAAACAGTCGGAGCAATATTAAGCACCAAGGATGTTGTATGTCTTTTATAAACAGATTACTTTATGTCCACTGTTAGGGATGTGATGAATTCTGGAAAGATTGCAAATATAAGAAGTAAATTGAGTATACCTTCACAACCAAATTCACATAAAAAACTCAAAATAATGTATACGTTAGTGCACATTGTATAAAATATTGATTTCATTTTTGGGTCTGCTTATTTTCATTCCATCAGATCCAATTCCGCATCCTTTCAGTTTTAAAACTTCTAAATGCAGTTTCACATTGAAATGGAAACAATTTTTCATACATTGGACTAAATTTGGGAGAGATTTTTTAAATGATTAATTTACTTCAATATACAACACAATTTAAATTAACAATAACAATTGCAAGCAAAAACTGAATATTTTCTAGCCATTTTAAAGTCTATGAATCTCTGTATGTTGAAAGAAATTCACTTACACTGACACAGTTTTATGTGCTGGAGTTGCATATTAAATAAATGATAGATGGTAGAGAGTTAACATTTAAATAAAGAAACAAAGGAAAATCATTTATTCTAGACAGGAAGTAGGCAAATATGTATAAGCAAGAACTTTTGTATTATATACTAAATCACAGCCTTAGGTATGTTTGCATGTTTGTTTTTTTGACTGAATCCATTTGACTGTGATAAGAAAATTCAAGAATACAATGTGCACTATGAACAGACTATTGAAAACATACAAAACACCACTGCACACCTTAATACTTACCCCATAATATTTAATGACTGTAACTTCATTAATCACGTGATTTGTGTATGTTTCAGACTGTGCACTAGTCTGAAAAATTCATTTTAAGTCTGCATGTATGTAATTACTGAGGAACACAAGAAATGCTGAGCTTCTCTGATAATGACATGCCTTCAGGTTCCATAATAGAAAGCAATTTCTTACACAGCTGAATAACTTATTAAATGCCCAAAACCATTACAAAATCTATACTGATCTTGAAACATTTATATTCTGGATTAAACAATTTAAAATTAATAACAAGATTTATAAACATTACTGAGTGAATCTTTATCCTATAATTCATTTTATTCCATCAGATATATTACTTTACATTGCAATACTTCTTGTCTAACAGACAAAGAGGCAGATACAATGTTCTATCACTTCTGAATATTTAAAACTATACAAATAAAAGATAAAATAAAGAATAAAATGTTCTTTAAATTAAAGTAAAAGATAGTATCAATAAAGTTTTATAAGAAAATATGAATGTACACTGCTAAGGAATGTTTAAAACAACAAAATATTAGGTCTACTACAACATAGTTACCAGGTGATAACAAAAGAACATTAAAATTGATTAAAGTTAAAAGGTACAGATTTTTAGTTATTTAAATATCACCCTCTTGCCTATGCAAAACACTATACATGGACATAATGAAGTGTAAAGGTCAGACTGACACCAGATACAGGTCAGTGATGAGTTTAAAGTTCTGACAGTTTTAATTCTGGGGACAGACCCCACAGTATGCACTGAATTTATTACACACTTACTACACAGCATTCCAAATGAGATGAGAGGTAATGAAAACAAAGTTGTATTAGAGGGAACTGCTTCTTAACCTTCTCTCTCATCCAGTGTCATTTCATATTAATGTTCTTGTTTCTTGAAAGAATGAAATAGCAATTATATTACTACTTGCAGCAACAACAATTTGGAGCTTCATATTGGTTACTATTACATAAACAATATCAAATGTTACAGTTGTAGATGCTGCAAAAGTTATTTCCATGCAAACAACTTGGGGTGGGACTGGAACTCAGTATGAGAAGAGTTACAAATAACATAATCCACATCTCAAAAATTCTGTAATCCACTTTAAATGTTAAACACAAAATTCTCATTTTCAGTGCAACTGCTATGTCCATTTACATCAATACACTAACTTGTGTTTTCACATGGTAACTACACAGATTCAAAAGCAATGTAATCTCAATTATGTTGCCCAAACTATTTTATACACAGAATTCATTTCAGAATTAAGAACTATCAGGAGAAAGAAATCTCTATGAATTGTTGCTTTAGTGTATGGTCATAATTAATTGCAAACAAGCATCAATAAACAATCACTGCCATCTTCAATACCAAAAGAGCATTTCACATTCACAAGTTCCATGTAACAGTTTGGGAAGCATTGTCCTAATATATACTATTTATAAGAATGTCAACATGCATAACAAATACACAGAGTATCTTAAACAATTAAAGCAGGTCATACAACTGGAACGGACTTCTTAAAATTAATACAAAGAAGCTTCTATAAAATTTTTACAAATTTCTGTACACACTAATGGGAATATGACACTGGAACATGCTAAATTATATTACTAGGAACATCATGCAGTCAGTCACCAGCAACATGCTGCTAACATGTATTTCACACCTGTGAACAATGTGTCATACTGTTCCACTGCTGTGGACCATGGGTTAAACTTAAGAAGGGCCTCTCAATATCTGCTTATTGACACACAGCTTTTTAATATCCTCCTCTTATATATGCACATTTAAACAATATCACACACTTTTCTACTTGACAGCTGTAATGATAAGAGAACAACCAGCTGCACGGCAGTGACAAGCTTCATATTCAGGAGGTTCCTGGCATAATTCTATTCATCTCCAAAGTCTCTCCAGGCAAATGATGTGACAGCACCTTAAAATAGGTCATTCCCATTTCATTCCACACCCTTCCCAAGTCATTGTTAAACACTTTAATATTATTTGATGGTATAACCTACTCTTGTTAAAGTGTCATAAAAATAAATCAAGAAGCAATGATCACTATCTTTGCAATACTGGAAACCTGTGATATTATCTCAATTCACAGAAACATTTTCCTTACAGCTAATGTAGAAGTTCTCAATTATTGAATGAGAAATTACAGTATGATTATGAAGGGTAAATCATAAAGAATGAAAGATGTAATGCTGATCATGCATGGTCTTCTGGGTTCTGACATGTGTGGTGTTGTACATGGTTTACCAACATTTCAAAGGAATTTATTATCACCATCTTCAGTGTTCACCCACATCATAACACACTACATCACAATGCAGAAGACAAAGATCAATACCTTTGCCGCAAGAATCTCAAATCCCAGAACGATATGACAGATTTCAAAGTTCTATTACATCAATTGCTTGGAGAGACTGAGAAAAAATATGTGAAAGTCAGTACAACCTGCCTTTCAGCCAAGATTAAAATTAAACATCTCCAGAATATAATGGTAAAGAACTAACTGCTACATTCAATATATGAGCTTGTGTATATGAAATTGATAATTTAATTTAACTCTCACTACACTATTTTCCTTTGTACAAAATATCTTGGTTGCATAAATAAATTTGAAACTTGAATTCAACTTAAGATTCAAAATCTGCAAATTAAACTTACTAATGTCATCATCTCATATCTATTTACACTTAAAATAAATAATGGCTGCCACTTAACACGACAAAGCTAATTTTAAAGGGTATTGGCGATAGTATGTTACAATCAGGTACACTAAATTTTTGGACTATGTCCATTGTCTGTGTTTAAATAATCCCATCAGCCAACCCAGTTTGGAAATCTTTCCAATATGGATTCCTCTTATCAGAAAGGAGGTTAGTAACCAATAGGGAAGGTCATAATGATCTGATAGTTTCTTTGAGGGTAGTTTCATATCTTAGTTTAAGGGTTCAATTGTTGGTTCATAGCTGGAGCTAGTGGTTAGCAGGTTGTTATACTATATTTCAGTTTTTCTTTGGGTTTAATTTCATGTATTTATTTTTTTTAATTTTAGGTCCTCTAATACATCCCTACAAATTATTTTTCCTACTGTCTCCTGTTGACAAAGCCTGATCTCAGGTGGTTACATGGATGTAGTTAGAGTGACTTAGGTTATCCAGTGATTGAGGTTAGCTCTTTCTATCAGGCCCATCTAAGTAGGTGCCCCTCTCCCCGTTTTAACCTGAGATAGAAGCAGATCTAACTTCCAAAATGTAGTGTTCTTTTCAAAAACACAGACTATGGACATAGTCCAAGAATTTAGTGATCCTGATGACAAAGCTACCAACCAGATGGCAAAACTTGAAAACAAAGCTATATCTTGTGACATCTTATGGGAAAAATTATATATAATATAGACAAAAGCATCTACATGTACAACAGATACCCTACCCCCCTAAAAGGAAAAATACTGTTTCATAAATATGAGATCTGCAGGGATCTGAAGTTTTAACTCAGAATAATGCAAATTCCATGGAAACTGGCTGCTGGTGTACTTTGAATTATTGTGAGCTCCAAAGTGAATTAAGCACTGTAGCCTTCTGAATGCCTTGTCCACTAATGTGGTAAAATGAAAGGTACTAATTTACTTTTGGAATTTTAAAGATTAATCTACTATATTGCTTTTCACAGCATTATACCTGCCCATATGAAACTGATGAGATTGAAAAAAAGAATTTGAGATTATGAAACTGTTTAACTTTCATATTTTTTGAGAACATGTATAAATACTCTTTGCAAAGTTTTTCCTTGCTGCAAATAAAATGTTGTATGTTACAAATGTTCCTTTGGCAAGACTCACTGTATTCTAGCATGAAGAACTGCATTAACCCTTCAATTTATACTCTTTTAACTCATTAACATATTCATAACACAATACGAATGCCAATTGGAACAAAACTGAATTGGAATAATAAACAATCTAGGCAGGAAATTGGTTAATAATTAAATAAAATAATTATGGCCAACATAAACACCTTGTTTAAACATGCTAACCAGCATGAAAGACATAACATTAACAGACATTAACTCTCTTCATGAAAGCAAACAAACGCACCCTATGAAGCAAGTTCTGCTATGTCAGCCATAATCTCATCTGGCCAATTCTAAAATGCATATTTTCTACTATGTAATTCACATGTTATGAGATGGCACAACCATACAAAATATTTGGTTGCAAACACTTTCTTTCTCTTATTTTGGGCAAAAATGTTTTGCTTGTAAATGGTATTCAATTTATATGAAAGTCTGAAAAATCCTAGTTTAACACACACATTACTTCACAGTAGTGATAAACTGAAAGTTATATGATTTTTGTTCAGCATCTAAAGTGTGTATATGAATGGACTTGAAGCAATTTGCCTCACATTCTAATTACATTAAAATGATAAATTGTTATTTTATAACATTATACCAACTGCTGAGATTATATATGTTGTTGAATGACATGTCTTCAAATGAGTGAATGATGAATGAAGATGAAGTGGTAATATCCTACTTCAAGACAATATTATGGCACTCACCACAAGGAACTGATCAAAACAACGGAAAACATAAGTGAGGACAGTTCAGTATCCACCCTTAATTTAAACTGGTTAACACTTTAATTCGAGTCAGACATGTTACTATTGTGCCAATCCACTGTGTTAACTATAGAAGGAAGGTAATGTAATCACAGCAAAAAAGTATCATATTTCACCCATAATACACTGGCAATATACATTAGTAGATATAAAATGCATTCAATGCAAATTTGCACATACGTTTCTCAAACAGCATTTAGTCATGCACAAATCCAACTTCAAGCCACAAACAAAGAGACAACAAAACAAACCTTCACGGCACCATAGTTAAAGAAGACGCCAGCAATCATGACACCTAGCAGAGGAACCAACAACATCAAATTGGAAAGAACCTTAATGGGTGTACATATCATTCAAGAAATTTCTAAACAAATAAACTCCATATCTGTATCAAACTTAAAAGAAATATCTGCTACATCTGCACAAATATGAGGTAATTCAAGTTAGAATATAACATAAAACAAATTTTTAACACATTCATTGCCATTAGGATTTCAAGAGAAACTCACACTCCACACCGAACACATTCAACACCTTAATACATCTTTTGCTCATCACTATCCACAAATATTCTGCATAACACCTAATTTCTTACAAAAATATGCCACAGTTATAAACATAAACAACTGTTTGGGGGAAACATCATCTGCTGTTCAAGAACTTTAATTTTAGGCTAAAAATAAATTCCAGTGCCTCTACGAAAAAGGTTGATAAAAAACTGACAGCAAAAGCTCTCCCTTTATATTTTGTCTGAGAATGTGATTAATTACACAGCCTTCTAATAAAGACATTTTCTATAAAATTAGTCAATATAAAAATATCAGGTGACGTGGCTGGTAAACACAACAAGCATAAATGTGCATCCACATCATGAAATGTCTGGCAGCAAATATGTTAACATGTGAACAGTATAAGGTACAACAATTACTGTTAGGGGCACAGAAAATATTTACTGTACCATAACTAACATATACCAGTTTACCCATTATGACATTTTTTAGATGACAGCTGTAATTAAGAGCCAGCACTGCTTCAAACAGGTGCATCATGAGTGCATATGTAGGATTTGAGGTTATCACAGCAGTGAGTATGAGGATGGCTGTTTTCTCAGTTGTAGTTTAGCAATATTTCAGAGGTTCTTGCTGCCTCCATCATCAGGGCAATAATGCCTGATGACGGAGGTAGCACGGACCTTTTCTACCAGACTACACAGCGCTACAATCCAAAAGACAGCCACCTTCTGAGTACACAGGTACCTTGCTTTTCAATTTTTATTTTCATGTGTGGTTAATTTAACAACACTATCAGCATCTCAAAGCATATGCCATTGAATGATAGAATGACAAATAAATCATGAATAAGAAAGGATGTGGAAAGAAGTAGTCATAACCTAATTTTAAGTACTATCCTGGCAGTTGCCTGAAGGGCTGAGAAAACCATAAAAAGTCTCAGTTCAGGATAGGCTGGCCTCTGAGCTCAGATTTGAATCCAGGGCACCCTGAATACAAAGCAATAGTTCTAACCACTGAACACCAACATTACATTTGCTATTCATGCATGTGAATTGAATAACAGAGGCACAATTCACAGAGTAAGGGCTCAAAGGACACAGATGACAAGGAGAAAACCTTCTGTTAGTATATTTCAGGTGTCAATGCTAATGACCATGAAATTTAAGATAAGTGCAGTCTGAGGCCAAATAAATGCTCGGGTCATATACGTGATTACCATCTAGTGATGTTTTGGGTTTCACCACTTATCAATGTATTCATTGTTGTAATTGCAATTTAAAGGTTCTTCCATGGGCTAGCAGCCCCCAAGTTCTTTCACTTCACTTTATACAAAACGTAACAGAATAAGGTACATAACTATGACAATTTATTGTGACCAAATGAACAGTATTATCACAACACATTATCTTACAGAACATTTGTTAACACATACATTTTTTCTGGTAAGTGCTCAATATGCCTGTCACTGTTCAAGCAGCAGACATCCAGACAATACTGTAATTAATGCCAAAGCTCTGATACATATCACTTTCTTGGACAAACAGTGGGATAATTTAGAATATCACCTGGATGCCTGGTGCATAAGCAGTGGCAGCGAAGTGTTAACAAATGTTAGGTAAGAAACTACATTGTGATATTACTATTGAATGGTCACAAATTTTCAAAGTTGTACACCTTATTGTGTTACATGCTGTATTTTATCTCCAGTTTCACATCAAGACTCATGTTTCCTATATCATCTTTCAAAGACAAGATTCACATAGTCATTTATACAAACATGGTAGTAAAGAAAGTAGTAAAAAGAATATAAGTTAAGTGTGTTTGCTATATACAAGTATCAGACCAAGAGCGGGAATTACAAACTTGTATATAAACAATGCTAAACAATTATGCAAAATGTTCTGGGTACTCACCGTGCTGGACTGTGGAGCTAGTGTGTGCTTGCTCATTACAATGGTGGTCGTTTTCAGATCTGTCTTAGGACCACCTGGAGACTTTGGTACCAGTATCTCCGTCGGACTGGAAGGTTTGTTCACCAGCAGCTCCGCTGCTCTCACCACATCCAGTACCTAATGATAACAATGAAGTAATAAGTACCTGGTTAAAGCATATAACTACATAACAACCTTCACAGTGGTAATGTCCCCAGACAAGTCAAACAGCTATCCTGACATGTAAAATTATTCTGTTGGACTTCATTCATCATCTATAAGTTATAAAATTACAGCTGGTTCTAATTCAGTGTTCAGGTGACCAGCCGGAGAACAAATTCCTACGCTGTTGAGCATCCTGGTTCAACAAGTCTCTTCAGGTGACCAGCAGGAGAACAAATTCCTACTCTGTTGAGCATCCTGGTTCAACAAGTCTCAACCTTCAAGTAGTTCAACCAGAGGGCTCAAAAGTGAAGGTCACAACAATGTCTTTGTACTCACAAACATATTTCTTGGTCAGCATCTGCATCTTACGTCTTTCGCAATATAAGTTTCTAGTAAAGTGATTTTTAGGTAAATAGAACAGGAAGAGCATGAAAAGAGGAAAGGAGCTAGCAACAGATGGGTCACTGTCATAAAAAGGATGTGTGCTGACCTAGTAGCCAAGGTCCCTGCCCTGACCAGCTACTTTCCTCCCTCCAATGACCTCTAACTCTGTTATTTCCGATTGTTCAATCCATACCTCCCCCAAGTTCTCCTTGGTTATTTATCCTGTGGCCTTCTGCCCCATCTGCCACACGTTATCCTCTCCCCTGGTCCCTTGACAGCACTGATAAGGGCTGTTTCTTACCTTACTTGCATGCCAGCCCTCTATCCACATCCTCAGCACCCATCTAGGTGTCCATCATTTGCCCTATAATTCTTTGTTTCTAATCTGGGACACTGACAGACAGCCGCCTCTTCCCAACCTTGGATGTCTTACCATTATCCCTCTTGCCCCCCATTTTAAACTGCCATGTTTTGCTTTGTTTTACCACATATTTTAGTTATTCCATATTTTCCTTCTACTTCATTTCCTTATTTGTTCCTACCTATCCTCATTCTATATACTGTATTCTATGTACTGTATATAGTCTATATATTGCTTCACAATTTTTCTTTCAAGGAAACACAGTGTATCTCTAGTCTCAATAAAACATACTCAACCCTCTCCCAAAGTTGCTATTTTCATAATTACATCATTTGCACCTTCAGCCAATGGATTAAGACCCAATACTCCACGCACCTCCATTCACAATCACTTGTGTCGACACCTATTAAGCTGAACACTAAAATTCTTTGTGAATTATTAAATACAATAAATATACACCTTATAATGTTTGTTTCTATTAATGGTGTTACAGAACACTTACCCTCTCTGGAGTTGACTTTTCCCTAGCTGCTTCAGCTAGAGACACAATTTGCTGTCCCTGCTGAATCGCCAATTCCTTGTCTCTCCGCTCTTGTTCTTCTTTTTCCCACTCTACCAATTCCTGCTTCATTTCCTGTTCCTATATACAGAATGAAACACCTCTTTATGTTCAGGATATAAATGTTTTAAAAATCAGGCCAAGATATAAAAAGTAATTCTTCTTCAGAATCTTAATATCAATGCAAAAAAAGATAGTTCAAATCAAAATGAATAATATTTTGTTAACTAGACATTTCACTATAAAAAATGTCTCTTGCCTGTCTCAGTGTAGTTGTATCTTCATCATCACGATCAAGACTAGACACACTCTGAGAGACGGACTTGGATTCTCTGCTGAGCTTTCCTTCTGTTAATAACCTGTCTACCTCAGCTTTGTCATAACCTGAAAACAACACAAATTCATAGCTTGCATATATTGTCTTACTAAAATTCAGATGTCAGGAATTTACAGGTCTTAGTGTCTGCTTACCCTTGCAGACCACAAGCGTTATCTCATTCCCTGAATTCCGAAGCACATTTACTGCTTCTTGATGTGAGGCACCTAACAGAGAAATACCATTGACTTCCAGAAGCCTCATCCCCACCTGCAACATACAGACATTGTCTGTAAATAGCATATTTGAAATATTATACAACCACATAGTAGTATTAAGGTATTAAAGTCAACACAACATACATTCAGAACTTTGGTGTATTAGTCTCTTGGAAGGCAACAAATAGAAAATAAGTAAATGTAACATGATATTAAAATAGATCCTCCAAGAGTGGGCTGTAAGGATGTAAACTCATTTGGTTCACAAATACATGTAATGACGGACTTTGGCATTAGTGCAAAATAACCTTGCAGGACAACTAGAGAATAAATTATATTTACGATAAACTGGCAGTCAGACCTATGCAACAGGTAGATGGTGAGAACATTTCTTCTTCCATGAGTTCAGTAAATATATTAGGCAGAAATGGATGTGAAACAAGATGGTACAAAAACAATATATTTAAAAGTAAAACACTTCAGGGGTTAGAAAATTATGGAAGAACACAGATAGCAAAGACAACTAATTCCCAGGCACAAAATGGAAAATATGCAAGACTCAACACACTGAAATTCAGAAAGTCTTGGAATATAGGTATCTGAAAGAAACATACTGGAATAATTAAATACAAATATAAAGTATTAGAATGGGAAACCTGTGACAAATGTAAAACCCAAAGAAGAAGGAGGGAAAAGTTATGGGTTTACGATGACTGAGAGATTGAGTTTACGTTCTGTAGCCGGAAGCACATGATACAATTCTCACCTTGAGTCTGCCATCCCTCTTCGCAGCCCCACCAGAGTTGATTTTGGAAATGAAGACACCTTCATCTGTACGATCCAATGGGTTACCACGATGACCTCTCAGTCCACCTTTGATATGCATTCCCAGTTTCTCTCCTTCTGCCTTTACTATTCTCATCTCCTATAATAAGCAAACAGATGCTACAATGAGTTAAAAGTTAAGTTACCTGTTTACTGTGAACAGGAACCACATTTCTTAGTAACATCAGAGCCAAGAAAATAACCTACACTTTAAGAACTTCAACAAAGTTCGTGTTAGATTAATAGCTAATCAGTATCAGGCTAGGGCTTCACATACTGCCATGTATAAATTTCATTCTTGAGGTTCAGCAATGTTACACAAAAGAACCACAAAATAGATGTAATAAAATCCAAACACAAGCCTCTGTGACAGGCAAAAAAAAGTTTTAAGAGCAAATAGAGCATGCTCCTCCATGACAAATGCTTACAAAAACATGGTTGATGTCAACACATCTGATTTTAATTCTTCCTAACAGGGTCAATGCAATAGACTATAAAGAGAAGGAAGTTTGTTAACTCACTTAACTTAAATCAAAGGTTAGAAACTTCTAATGTCATTTACTTCTTTTCTGTGAAAAGGTCAGTCACAAATGTTAAAAGTGGTGCAAACGTTTCTTGCAGTTTGCCATAGTAGGTAGACAGTATCACAATATGATACTGACAGAGCACAATTTACGCAACGTGTAAAAAATTCACTAAAATGTTAAACTTTCAGAGTTTTATAACCTTTCTTCATAACAATAACAACATGTAAAAAATTCGCTAAAATGTTAAACTTTCAAAGTTTTATAACCTTTCTTCATAACAATAAATGCCCACTGCCATCTTGAAAACGAAAACCACTAGATGCAGGAATGTTTGGAGTTTGCAGGTGCATAAACAGCACTCACTGTGCAAGATGGCATAGATCAAGGAGGATCATGTGTTTACTGTCAAAACATTTTACTAAATATGTAGTCCTGTACAGTGAAAAGACAGTTTCAGAGTAAATTAATCACATGAAAGGCACCAACAAGATCCACAATCACCTATCTGGTACAGACATTTTAATAGGGTCTGTGAAAACAAGAAGGATGTGGCAGGAAGGCACAAGTCAGCATACAAGCAGACAATGTTCATGAACTGCAGAACACAGCTTCAGAATCTGAGAAAATGTGTGACACCAAGTTCCCAATCACCCGGTAACAAAGCACAAGTGGTATAGATGATAATTGAAGACAACCAGCAGAGAACCAACTTCTGTCAGGACTTCCTACAGTTTGTGTAGCAGTACCTCACCACCTTAGGCTTAGATTGCTTGTGGTTAAGTGATGGAGCCATTTCAACGTCAATGGGTTTGTGAACAAGCAGAACACAAAATTCTGGGCCTCTGAAAATCCACTCAACCATACAAATGTCACTCCAACCTGCAAAATGTACAATATGATAAGCCAACAGCAAGAAAGGGCTTATTGGACTGACAGCTGTAGAGGGAACCACAACAAGCCAGCAGTACGACAAGGAGGTATTTCCAGTAATTCAGACAGCAAGGCATGTGCAAATATTTTCCCAACAGGATAGTGCACACCCATATACAGCAAATGTCATCTTGATGTACAGCATGATATGTTTCATAGCTGTGTCCTACTGAATCAATTTCCAGAAGGCTTCAGATGTGGGCAGTCCTGGCCACCACATTTACTGGATATAAATCCCTACCATTATTTCCTTTTGGGCCATCTCAAAGATCTTGTGTACAGCACCAACCCACACTGTCCAAGAATTGCAAGTACAAAATGAAGCTGTTGAAGAGATCACAGGAGACATGCTATGTGACACTTTGTGGTCTGCTAACAGCAAGTCCACAGGTCAAATGAAGACCACACACACACACTCAGTAAAAGTGAGCTTTCATTCAAGAATCATATGATTTTGTACCCTAGAAAATTATGAACATACTGTACAATGAAACTGTAATTTTCTTCTGAATAACCTGTATTGAGGTTTTGCCAAGACCAAAGGCAACGTTCAGGACAAAACCCAAAACTCATTGACTAAAATATGAGAATGCTGATAACAAGATTATGTCACTATGACAACCAATCACTGCAGATAGGAGTCATTATATAACACCACACAATCAACAATGTCAAATATACCACATTTCCTCAATTTTAAGATGTCATCAATTGTAAGATGCACCCTTGATTTGGCAACGGGTGTTCAAAAAAGAGACACTATCAATTCTAAGAGGCCATCAAAAGTAAGATGCACCCCAATTTCAGGAAATTTTTTAATGTAAAAAAGTATCTAAAACTGAAGAAAATATAGTAATTATCCTGTAAGGAAAGACCTAAATGAGACTGGAACTTGTTCAATCCTTTTATCAGTTTTGGCATCACAGGGGATAAATTATGATAAGCAAATAGTAAGAGATTTCCATCCTCTTCCCCGTTCTACCCAAGAGTCTAAAAAGTTATATGCAAGTCACTACAATGATTGGTATAACAGGGGGAAAAAATACTTACTGTGACATGTATATATTCAACCTCGACCAGCTTGTAACAATCATAACACACAAATAATTACTGCTTACATTCCATGTTACAATAAAAAAGTTTGATTTTCAGATGATGAAATTGGATCAACAAAAACAAAGCATCAGTTTTTTTAAATCATATTACAAACAGTAAGTATCCCCTATTGGCTACATTTATAGTAAATTTTTTAACCCTGTACCAAACCCAATGCAGTAGAATATAGCAAAATTAAATTTCCCCCCAACCATGCATAAGGCACTAAAACACATATAATAATTAATTCCTATGGAGCAAAGTCCTTAAGAAATTCACAGTTGCACAAACAGGTGAGCAATTTCTTGAGTTTTAGGAAGTCACAAAGTCAGATTAGAGGTTATCATGATGACAGGTATGAATATGGCTGTCTCCTGGGTTGTTGATGCCCTGATGATGGAGGCAGCAAGCACCTCTGAAATGCTGATAAACTTCTACCAGACTACTTGGTGCAACAACCCAGGAGACAGCCATGTTCATACATTACCATGTTCACGAGAGCCTGCAACAAAACCCTACCACAGGTCATATGAATCCAGTCTGCATCATCCTCATGCTATATTTTGTTAAGATCTACCATAATATTATCATCATCAGCTCTAAAGGAGAGTCTTCCCATCATTTTTTCTAATCAATATGTTATATACATTCCTCATGTTTCCATGCATGCTACATGCCCATAATCTTTGGGTACCATGAAAGCTAGAGCATTTTTTGACCAGTTGAATGACAATTAGCTTCTCAAGAAGAAACTTTTATTCTTGGCCATGGCACTAGATGGGGGTGAGTGGTCAATGTCATTCCCCAATTGCACTTTACCCCTGGAGAAAGGACCCTGGCATTGGATAGGAGTTTGGGTGGGCGCAGAACCTGACTGGATGCAGAGGCTAGAAGAAAATTCTTTGCCCCTACCGGAAACCAAACCCCAGTCATTTGGTACATAGTCAGACACTATACCGACTGAGCTGTCTTGGCTCATAGACAGAATCTGTACTTGCATTGCTAGTTCTTTAAAAAATACTACTTCTAATACTGAAATGGAATGAGTGAATAATTGTTCAACTTAAAGTTAATACACACATTATCCATGGTACAATCAATATATAGATTTTAAAACAGCAAAGAACCAACCTGATAGCCCTCTGGCAAGGGATCATGCTGGATGGCGAGAACTATTTCATCTCCAGGTTTCAAAAGTTTCAGCACTGCTTCCTGATGGCTTGATTTGGTCACATCTTCACCATTCACTTTGAGGATTCGATCCCCCATTCTTAACTTCCCTGACCGAGCAGCTATTCCACCTGGAACCACCTGAAACACAATTTTCAGATTTCAAAATACATGCATATTTTTATCAACTTGTTTTACATAACATTTTAATACCGTGTTGTGTGTTTAGAGACGTCACATATAACACAGTACAATGCAGAAAATTAAGCCTACCTTGCCACCCCTAACATACCAAAACAAAGTGTAAGAAGGACACTTGTACTGAATGACCTGAGAGCATTAGCAGATTGTGTATTAAAACAGAATAGCACAGGAATAATGATTTGATATGTTCATAAATCATTATATACAAGAAAACAAGTTGCAGATAAAATAGATTATGGAATAAGATTACAAAGATAAAAACATTTCAATTCCAGCAATGATTTAGAAAACCAACAAATGGATAAATTCAAAATATGTCTAGTAAATTAAATAAAGTATCACTAATCCAAGTACAAAGCAATGTTAAAATTTACTCTGTATGCCCAATAACAGTACGAAATACTGAATGTTTGTATACCTGTAGAGTGTCATCAGACACATTCTTCTGTATAGAGAACTTAATAAATAAATAAATTAATTAAGGACAAACTTTGAAAATGCGAGGATGCTCATTATGAAGGACATCGCCACAGTGTGGTAAGGTTGATAAGCATGACATGCATTAACACTATGAAATACATATAAAACTACCTCAAAATAAAATACTGTTTAGCAGGTAAAAGTTGCCATAAGTACGTCAAAATATAAGCCAATGAAATTGCATCTTGAATAAGGAAAACTATATGTGAAAATATTCTGCTAATCACATGTTGCAATGTGTGGACACTGCTGCAATCTGCTCTACAGACAAAAATTATAACCTTCTTGTCCTCTTCCACAAATTTATAAGTCTACTAATGTAGTGTCCAATTGGGAATGAATAATACTCAAATATAACTATGCTTTTAATTCTCTAAAAAGCAGTGTACTTACATGTGATATGAAAATGCCTGGTTCACTTGCTCCAAAGGGCATACACGAGTGGTCTGTTCCTCCAATAATACTGAATCCTAATGAACCACCCTCTTTAACAAGTGTCACCTCCTGCAATCGAGAAAATATAATTAAATGTGATACAAAAACTGGTAGTACTAATCTCACTCATTACTCCAACAGAATATCACACACATCAAGACTTAACCTCATAGCCATTTAAAACTACTGTCTCATACATATTACTATTAAACACAGGGGCTTAAATGTAATTATAAGGGGAATTTGGTAACAATCTCAATTAAAACTATACACAGTGATGGAAAAGAAAACATGGTCATTACTTTAACTTATCATAACCCAAAAAACAATACTAGAAATGCAATTCCTGAAATTAAAATCTTACAAACAGTATTTAGTAACTATAAATATGAACTATAAAAGATGTTTTAAAATTCTGTAACCCACACATATCCCAATGATGCATAGAAGCTGATTTTCTACTGCATGTAATTTATGTAAAAGTAGAGTTGTGCCTGGTATTAAGCACCATGCCGTAAAGACGTATGGTGTAATGAAGGTATAGCTCCATTTCTTGACCTTTGCACTAGATGGAGGTGAGTGGTCAGTTTCATGCCCCAACCACAAGCCGCTATGTACTTTTCCTTGTAAACCTTATGGAAACATTTCACATACCACCCAAGGAGTTCACAAACAGTTTGGAAAATATCATTACAGGTTTCGATCATCCAAGTATTTATAATTGTAACTGTATGTTGTTGAAAATAATAATATTTGTCCCTTACCCTATCAAGCAGTGGCTCAAGATGTCATATCAATGAAATGTAGTCTGCAAGATCCAGAATTAAAAAGAATAACACATTATAACGTCTGCTTAACAACCAATGGAAGGCAAACACAAGCGTTGGTTTATGTAGTTAATTTAAAATGAATTACAAAGCTGAAATGCATATATCAAAGATGCAAGATTTTTCTTTCTTAATTTCATGAACTAAGAGAGCAGAGTTTGTTGAGCAGATGTTATGAGAAGCTGTCCTACCTTTCAGTTGTCATCTTGCGATCAGATTGCAGAAGCTTTTTAAGCAGCACTTAGTTAAGCTATATTATAAGAAAACAATATGCATAAAGTATGTACAGGCAGAGTTAATACAAAGTCTGTAAGCAGATTGAACAACCAAAAAACTATTTAGCATGAAGACGACTGTCTTCTGGGTTGTTGCATCAAGTAGTCTGGTATAAGTTTACTGGAGTTTCAGAGGTACTTGCTGCATTACTCACCAGGGCAATGTTCTACTAGACTAAATGGCACATCATCCCAGAAGACAGTCATCTTCATACTCACAACCATG
The DNA here is from genome assembly GCF_000696155.1 of Zootermopsis nevadensis. Next base: position 287,711 of record NW_019061386.1, read on the forward strand.
AAAACCTAAAATCTCACCTCTAGTTTGTTGTCCATATTTTACTCATTTAATTATTTTAAAGATCTGTTTGTAGTGTCTGATATATATGCTACGATGAAATGGAATAATATTGTAATTGAATTTCCAATTACAGGCTTACTCTGTCTGGAATATTTAAATCATTGTGGTACCTGCATGGATGCATATCTTCAAAACAATTAAATCACTTACTTTTTTTTAAAAAAAAGGAGATAACATGATTGCCTACTATGTTCTATGTTATTCTGTAGAGGCTTAGAGATGTTGTGTTGGTCTGGCCTGCCATTGCAGGAGTTCTACAACTTGTATGAATAATCTAGAAAACCTCAATAATTCATGAAACGGCCAATGCTGCAACTGGGCTGTAGTACCGACAATAATACCAATAACAAAAATTAAAAAGTATGTAAGACATGACAGGTTTTCATGACAGTATAAAATCACATTGTGGTCTTTCAAATTATGATAGTGTGTAGCCCAGTAGATAGTTACCAAAACAATGACAGAATCTACTACCTCATCTTCTTCTAACTTGGAAATGAAGGCAAGTTTCCTACAAAATGCTGGTGACCCCCATGACACTACACAGCATCATAACCCACAAAATCACAATGTAATAAAAAATTAACAGGTTGTCTAAGCTACTTACAGATCTATAAGAATCTTGTGCAGATGAAATCTGCAAGGACACAGTAATTTAACTTGAATAGCTGAAGGTAAATATAAATCCACAAAACCTTTAAACAGACAACTAGCCTCTTACAAAGAACAGTCCAACTGCAACATGCTATTTAATTCCCATGCAAAGAAGTGTCAAACAGAACAGTGCTGTGTAATACTGGATACAGTACACACTCATGATCATGCAATAAACAAATGCACAAAGCCAAATCAGTATCATCAATTTTATTGTAGTTCGTCTAAATATTATAATATAAGTATTCCTCAAGAACATGATCCCCAGTAACTGTTTTAATTTTTATGGTGGTCTCTAACTGCAGGGAATGGATGAAAGAATACACTTTCAAAGTGAAAGTACTTATACAGTATAGCTATTAACACCCCCCAAAATAAAACACATTTCTTGGTTTATTTAACTACGCTGTCAACTGCAAAGGTTGTACACATAAATGACACGATAATAATGAATGAAAAAACAGGAAGAAATAAGATTGAAACAGCTTTCGTCTAAAATAAGTCAGAGGAGGAGCTGAGGAAAACCACAAAAACCTCGGGATAGCTAAAGCTCTAGAGTACAAAACAGAAATGTTAACCATTACATAACAATTTTCAGGCCACAATGATTGGAGCAATGGTGGTAGTAATCTTCATTCATATACATTGTTGCATACTAATTGATATCATTAATACCCAGTTTTATATTTATAGATTACATTATCTTCCAATGGCATAACTGCTGTGAAAACATCCAGAATAAAATACTGTCAGAATAGCACAAAAATATTCACCTTCATTTAGATAAGAACTTATATTCAACAAGGCAAATAAAAACCAGTAAGATGATGGAAATATTTTAGTTGTGCAATGAGAAAGCTGAACTGGCATTCTCAGGAGTGAATACGCCACACAAGATTATAACAAAGAAAAACATATTTTGATATTCATCCAAAATACTTTTATATACGATGTATATTTAAAGAAACTCGTGGATGAATAACTTATGTACCTCTATGCCTTGAATATTTCTAATGCTTATCAGACCTGCCAAAAAACAGAATTTGTAACAAAACATAGTACCTGTACTGTTGACTAGCTATGTAAAAAACACATTTGCACACACAGTAATTGAATAATAAGATCAATGATGTATATGACGTCTCAAAGAATGCATGTGGGATAAATATGTGCTTGAAATTGGAGTGTACTTTCACACTCTTGTTCTTTCAAGAAAGACGAGGGGAGATAGAAGGGCTGGGTGACTGCTACCCAAGATGACAGAAGGGGAAACATGTTACAAAAATGCTGACCTTTGCATTTGTTACTGTTGGTTAGTTTTCTTACCAGAGTTAGTCACAAGAAACTGAAAACGGGTTAACCTGCACACATACATTGAACATTGTTAATATTCCCAGATAATACAGTAAAATGACATTAAATCGAACACCTAGTTCAAATCTGCAAAACATCATCTTTCCCTCTGTAACCAAACAGGTGTGTTTTGCAGTAGTAATGCATCTGGTGCATATTCAGAAAGTCTCTGTTTGAATCCTGACAAGGGAGAGGAAATGTTGATTAATTCTGTCATTATCCTCAGTACCTCCACAACAATCTTAAAATACCACATCCTGCCCAGTCATTCTTTGTTCAGTACACATATTCATTCTCCCACGCCATATGACATTATATGCTACTTGTCAAATAACTTATGAATGAACTAATTGCATGTGATAAAAAAAATTTCATATCTCATGTAAGTGTTAAAACCACTGACCATCTCTTAAGTCTGTTTGTTTAATTTCCTATCTAACTGCAACAAAGCAGTGTCAGATGTGAATAAACTTTTCAACATGAAAGAAAACAAATGTGAGGCCGATAAGGATGAGAATTAGATAAAAGTGGCAAAGGCAGAGCACAGCTCCAGCTGTTTCTGAAGATTCAATAACATTAGTGAAAAACCTCAACATTAAATACAATGCTGAACCACTTTAATCCAGTTACATCCTCATATCCTATTTCCATAATATCTCGTCTCTGTCGTCCTATCAAATGGCAGCTTCCCAGGAGCCCCCACCCACCCACAAAAGTTTTCTTTTTCTTGTTACCAGTCAAAGCTAAATATGTAGACCATCCTTCATTTCACTACTTTAACTATTGAAACTTTAAAAAAAATATTTCATCAATAGTATTTTGAGATCTGGCGTTCGATTTAAGACACTTCTCTGTATTCACACACATAAGCAGTATGACAAGAACACACAAATTTAACATCAATGCTTAACAGGGTAAATAATTAACAGCTTGGTAATTCATGCAGATAATTTCAATATGGCACAGTAATTTACTTTTAAGATCAATCATGATTGCAATCAAAGTACTTCATGCAAACTAATATGGAATAAATATAAATATCTATGACACAAGAAGTTTGTATATACTATTCCCTTAAATAACTTTGGGTATATATCACACAGGCAATAAAAAAAGAATACTGTGTGTTACTTCAGACGCTAAACTGGCTGCCAAGGCAACAACAGACGAAAAAATTAATACATTCACAGTGTGAAGTGAGTTTTAATTTTCAGGATTCTCACACCACTCATTGGGAATCCAAGTTACTGTTCTTGCACTGCACCACATCTGAAAGCTTATAGTTAACTTACTTTTTGGTGTTAGTAGCTAACGGCTCTAAAGAAAGCTAACATTGTTTGACATCATGACATAAACGTTATCAGAGTTGAACAGGAAAATATGTAAAGGAAATTTTAAAAGAGAGCATAATAGGAGCTATAAATACAAATTTCTTTAAACAAAACATGTTTCATGAGACTGAAACACTAATAAACCATGCTGTGAGATGAGAACATGCAAAATGCATGTTACTTTAATACAAATACATATACTGCAGAATTTCTTTAAGTAGCCTTCTGGTGATACGGGAAACCTTTTGACCAAAGGGAGGTCAAGTACATCAGCAAGGCAGGATATTACATGAGATACCATCAAGATATATATAGTTAATTTAGTACTGGTGCCGTTATGGCCAGACATTGAGATTGCCTTCAACTCTGCTATGAGACAAATACTACACAATCATCTCACTGAATTTGGTACACTCATAAAATAAATGTGGGTAATTAAAATAAGTTTAAATAAAACTTGTATTTAAATCCATATATTTTTAAGCATTTGCCTGACAAATTTCCTAATAAGAGTTATTTAAAACATGGGGATGTCTTATTGCCATTGCTGTTCAACTTTACTTTAGAATATGCCATCAGCAAGTCCAAGAAAATCAGGAGGGTTTGAATGGAATGTATCAGCTTCTGTTCTGTGCAAAAGTTAATTAATGGAGAGGAAACAGTAACTGCAAACAAAGAAATTCTATTAGATGCTAGTAAGGATGGGGGTCTAGAAATAGTGGCAAAGAAAAAATGGACATGCCCATTTCTTACCATCAAAATGCAGGGCAAAATCATAATGTAAAAAATCTAATTTACATTTACAAAGGAGTTTAACAAATTAAATTTGGGAAATGCTTAGTATTCTGCTCAAAAAATGTTCTCACATTTCGCAGTGTTTAGAGATTTGTGCAGGTATACAAAACAATATCATGACATATATAACATGATATGCACAAAAATCCAGAATATAGTGTGTTCTGAATGCTGCAACAAAGGTATTACAAAATCAAGCAGTCAACCAACAAAGGCTTTCAAATAATCACTTCCATGATGTCTGTGTATTCTCAATAATTCTCAAAGGTGCAACAGCCACTTCCCACTAAAATATCAATGGGTATTCTACTAGTATTTATATGAATAAGAGGACTAGGTAAGCTGTTGCATATTTCACCCTGAAGATGCAAACTTCCAATTACTTAAAAATGTTAGCAAACAAACACAATATTCAATCAACACCAACAAAGCAGCCAATAACCTGAAAGTTTTAATTCTACATACAATAATGAAAATTGAATTCAAAACCAAAAATCTGTGTGTAATTTCTAGTGTATGTTATTACTACAAGTTTAGTTTCAGAAAATTTCATCCACTTATGACATGGAATCATGTGTCAATAAAATTGTGTATAATGCATGCAACTTCATACTGAACTGTAAAATACATTCTCAGTACATGATAATCATTCTTAAAAACATTTACCAAGCTGTTAATTTATAAATGCAGCAGAAATTCTATGGATGCAGTTTACATTATATGCTGACGGAGATTGAAACCTTGGTATTTGTTCCATTTCAATGAGCAAACAGTCTAAAAATAATAAGGAATTCTGTACCGTTCATATTCCACATATTATCTAAATAGATGAATAAATAAATGTCATATCTGAAATGTTCACATGCTGCAATATGGCTGAGTAAAACTAATATTTTCACAGTACCTAATCATTGCTAAGTACCCAAAACATCAATCAATCTCTGCCTCTTCAATATCTAATATGATGAGGACAGAACAGAATGAGGGAAATCAGTGTTTTAAGCCTGGACCAGCGGTAGTGGGAGGAAGGCGAAAGGTGTCAAATTGAAAGAGAACATCCATTCAGGAATGGACCTATATCTGTGTTCCTTAACCATACACGGAGGTATCATTCTGTTAAGTCCTGAAGACAGAAGCAGGTGTTCCCAAAACCTACAGTTTTATTTAGCCATAATATGGTCTAGAACCAAAAAGACTTCATTAAATTTTTTCACCACATCAAGAATACCAGAAATATGAAAGTTATCTGGAGTCAGAAGGCCTAAAAACAAGTACAAGAAATACCCATAAAAACATTAATTTTAATCCACGATAAACAGAACATTTGCAAAAGCATACAAACAATTATAGAAACAAGAAGATGATAATGTAACAGTAATAAACTTATGTAAATAAGGAAGCATAAAATTTGAATATGTTCAAAACATATTAACACAATCCACATTCATACATAAAAAGGACAAAGAAGACTCTATCCTTCTTCTGCATGGAAATTAACCCTCAAAGTACCAAAGTTAAACAACATATCCTGAGCATGTGCTCCTACTAGCTCTGTGACCTCTTTCCTCCAGCCTTCCAGCATTACATATGTTGTAGTGCACTTCTTCCAGTAGAAATGCTGACAAGCGAAACATTTTAAAATTATGTTTCTTATATGGGTATGTTCCTAAGTCTTTGAAGCAAAAGAAATTTAACTTGTACCTGTAAAATGAACTTGTATTTTAAAATTCGCTACTCACAGGATTATTTTGTACACAGGAGTGTCCATATAAAAATATCAAATGTTTTTATCAGCGGCTATTCTGGTTGAGCATATTACTGTCTTAAACCGTTTCTATTCTGCATTGGTTAATAACTACAGATGTATGAACAAAGCAAACATTACTGTCAGGATTTGCAAATATCCAGACTTTCATAAACTGATACTAAAGACCATTATACTTCTGCATGTGATCATCTTAGATTTAACAACTCTTCTAGCATCTGTATATTACCAGGTTTCAATCTGACCGTACATTGCCCAACTAACCTCTATGATGACGGGAAGAACCTCCTTGTTCTCTGTGACCCGAGTCACAACTGTCTCGGTGAAGGTGCTCTTTGTGATGGTCTCTGTCACTTTACCGAGAGTTGTTGGGGCAGGAGGGAATTTGATGTCCCCAGCTGAGTGGTCAGGTTGCTTGATAGTCACTGTCACAGTGGGCCCAGGGGTCTCTGGCGTGGGATCTGTGGCGGAGGATGATTGAAGGAACCGAGCAGGGATCATTGCTTGGAATTCCTCATTGGTGATGGGCTTTGGAAGTACCTGAACTGGTTCTGATGTGGTCTCAGGTGCAGGAGCAGAAGTATCCGAGCTCTGTGGCTGAAAAACACGACGGGGGGCAGGACGTGGGGGTTCTACCCTCGCATCAACACTGGTATTGGCATTGGCACTGGCACATTTTGCAGCATCTGAATGATGAGTGTCTGACAATGCACTAACTGTTTTCTTATCACTATCTTTTACTGTTTCGGACGTTTCATTTCTAAGTCCAGGCAACTTTCCAAAGCTTGTACCACCGGTTCTCTCAGATATCGGTCGCCTGTAACCACTATAACCGGGCCGGTTTGCCATGTAGCTATTGGCACTATACAGTCCAGTATATGGTTTTGGGACACCAAACACGCGAGGGGACTTCTCTGAGCCCGGGCTTGGTGAGGGAGATGGGCTGCTACACAATGACTCACGAGGAACCAACACCTCTCGCTCCACCACCAGACGGACAAATCTCTCAAGACCAGTCAGCATTGATACTGCCTGGTCATGTCGAGCACCCTCCATGTCAACACCATTAATCTGTAGGGAAGACAGACCACACTGAGTCCTCACACTGTCACATATTCTCCAAACAGCTCTTCTAGAACCTGCTCTGAGTTTATCAATTTGGATCATTCAGTGCAACTAACACGCATGCAGATTTATGTTTCTAATTTACTTTCAGAATTTACAGAAAATTATTAAAAAACCATGCAATGGCTTATACAAAGGCTGATATAAATCAATCTCTGATTTCTCTTCCCCCCCTCCCCACTATTTGTTTCTACTAGTCCCTTTTGTGATGCCTTCACATTCTACAGAATTCAATGCACTCACTGATGCAGAGGGGGAGTGAAAGACTGATCCTATACACTCACATTATACTGTATGACACTACTGTCACTGTCAGCAAACAACATAGTGACTCACCTGTTACTACAATTTGCACATTTTAAAAATTAAATTTCAGTTTCTATAAATCATATTTTAAAGATATATTTTACAGCCACGAAAATTCCCAGTATTCTGTAATTTTACTTCATTTTAGTCACATGCAGGAATACAGTTTTGATGAGATACAGAGCACTACAGCAAAAAGGCTTCATTGCCAAATTCAAGGGACCAATTTTCTTTTATTTACTTATATAGATATTCAAATTTAAGTCTTTTGAAGTTTAGTTCCAATTTTAAATTCCTTCTGCATCTGCTGAATGAACTCAGCACATAACAAATTCCACCAACTATCATCATGAATATATACGCATATATAACCAGATTTAAGGTGTTATTAAGTTTCTTTCAGGAAACAGAATTTATTTTTTCTGCATGCTCTAAAATATCTCAGTTCCTGTATTTTTTACATGCCCAATGACTGAACCTTTGTATGCACACATATCTTGAAATATCTGCATCACAATTTAAAACCTAATGCAGTGACTGGAAACATCACTTAAGGGAGGCTGACTATCTTTTCCATCAAACACACAATTCTTTTGTAACAAAGAAGCTTGTAGCTTAGAAATTCCCCTTTTACCGTGAAATTACATACAGAAAGAAATATTTATTTTGTAAAGTGCTGTGTTTCATCCAGCATGTTAAATACACTAATCTTCCAATGAAAATGAAATGTGTAAGAGCAAGAGAAACTTAATACAAGCTGCACTCGTGTAATACTACGTGATTACATTCAACAAACTGCATAATTACATCAGAAGTAATATCAATTAAAATGTTTAAAGAAAATTATAAAAAGAGAATAGAGAATGTGAAATTTGCAGAATCCCACAGTATCCAAGATTTCATGTGCATTTTCTACTCTCTAACCTATTCATTAGAAATGGAAGGACTTAACAGAGTATGCTAATGAAGTATGTTAAAAGCATGTCATGTGATTAGAACAAGATAAAACAGCTTCTGTTTAAGAAGGCAAAATGAAAAGATTTTTAATCCCTTGCCACACCCTTTAAATTAAGCATCAGACCAGTTAATTGCAATGTCAATGTTCTTTATGTACTGCACTACACTTTAGAATATTAAGCAATTCAGGGACATTTAATTTGATTACATTCTACTATGTTCTACATAGCACAGCAGTAACACAAATGAGCTCAAGTAGTTTCTAACTGACATTACTGGCTATGAATGTGTAATATGGGATATAAATGACAGTTTTCTGTCAATAAAAAATGGAGGAATTATATTTAGTCTAATGCTTCTCAAACTTACACCACTGGCACATTCAGAAATTATGGATTGGAAGAAATACTTTGTACTTCAAAACGTAGAAAGAATTTTTGTTCCTGAACTTGTTCAATGCCTTTACTTGTGGTATTCATAGCTTCCTGGCCTCTGCATGTACTAAATAAGTAAAAGAATCCATGTCTGAAATGAGGACCTCTACTACTTCCAACCACAAGATGATGGGGCGATAATACTGGCATAGCAGACCTACAGTGATTCATATAATTCTAAACCAAATCAGGGGCCTAGTAATCAACACATTTACAAAACTATGTCTTTGTGACAGGTGAGTGAAAAAACTTCAATGAATTTAAATGGTTTTGAACAGGAGGCCTTTGACAAAAGTCTACACACCACACCATGAGGACATACAGGAGGAATATATCTTGGCACTAGGATCCAGAAGAAAGTAGTTATGTCCTAGAGAGGCATTTGAATGGAGAGAATTAGAAAAACAACGAAAAATCTCATTCAAGATATAGCCTCTGTCCTAGCATCTGCCTGGAAAGATCAAGAAAAACCATAAAGAATCTGAGTTAAAATAACCAGTCCCATGCTAAATAAAAAACTGAGACAGAGGTTTAGAAAGCACTTTTTGTACTTGCCACATTTCAAGCATTTCGTGCTATACTTTATGCCAATCCAAGATATACAGGTCATAGCAATAAAAAGTTTAATGGTGGTACATATTACTGAAGCCAATATCATATGACATGCAATACCATTTTGTTAATCCACAGACAAATATGACTGCATGCAAGTGCCATGTGTTGATATTTATACTATTCCTCTTCTACCATTATAATGAAATCTAAACATACAGCACATATGTATATTAAGATCAAGTTACCATTACTTTCATATGCACAAGCAGAAAGTTGAATGTTTGTTCACTCACAGAATTAAAGTGCAATAAATACAGGAATGCTTTCACGGAATGAAAATAAAGAAACTGGTTCTGAAACAGAGCGTGTTCCATCCTGAGCTGACACAATGAGAATATAACACGGTGAGATTTCAGGTGGGCTCCCTGATCAGAAACAGAACCACCATGCCACCAAGCGCACATAAACGCATAAAGCATTACTGACAAAACAACAAAGAGGCAACAAAACATTAAATCAACAATACATACTGATATCACCCTATCTCCCACTTGTAATTTTCCATCCTTTTCAGCTGCACCACCTTCCGTTATTCGAGAAACGTAGATGGCCTAGAAGGAGAAACAACAGTAACAATCTCATTATGCAATAAAAAAAACTAAAATTAGTTCTGTACTATACAATTACAGACTGTCACATCACCCAAAACTTTGAACACAGTGCACCCTGCTAATGGTAATTTTAGTGATTCCCACATCATTCCCTGAGTACCACCAGGCATGAGACTTACTGTTCTATGCAGAAGTAATTTTCAATATCTAATGTTGTTTCTGTGTGGTTCTAGATGTTCAACATTGTTGTCTAGACATTGATTATGGAAGCAGCAAAGGCGTCTGAAATGTTGGTTAACTTCTACCACAGTACACAGTGCTACAACCTACAAGACAACCATCTTCATATCCACCACTGTCAGAACCTCAAAACGCATTTATACACCAAAACTACTTCATTATAACTCTCTCAGATGTCAAATAATTTAGTGCAATTCTTTTTCCCTTAAAAAAACTTGCTTATAAGTTTGTAAATCCCAGTCTGTTTTCACTATGGTGGAGAAGAAGTATGTTCAGTAAAGAATATATTATAGGGAAGAAACTTAAATCTGAAATAATGACAGACATTAAATGTGTATTCAACTTTAACACAATTTCTCTTTGAATTTCTTTAAAAAATGGTAATAATCCTTGCTATAAACTGTATTGTAATTAAATAATCCCTTACATCAGAGTTATCTTTATAAGGTGGAGATCCTTTGCCACCAGATATGCTGAACCCGAGGCCATTCTGGTCTCTGATTAATGTTATGTGGACAGTCTGTTGGCGAGTCTCAACATCTTTTGATGTCTTGATTGGTTCAGGTATCTTCTTAATAGGCTGAGGCTGTGAAAATAAAATAATTTCCCACAAATATAAAGAAATGTAAGACAATAATATGGAAATGTTCAACATAGGGATGATTCTTCACTGTGGTACATCCCAATTCATGCCTGAGCATATTCTATGAAACAGGTATTCTAAACCCATTTTTTATAAGTGTTGGGATTACATAAATGATCATTGGCCATGACTGCTTCCTTCCATATCCTGGTTTCACTAGCTCAACCAAGGGTCCAACAGATAGATTCCAATGCCCTCTTCCCCTTTTACCTGAAGACAGAAGCAGAATTCAGCTTCTGAAATACGATAGTACCAAAAAAGCAATTTTACATATTTTTTACTTATCTGTCATACACACATGCCCCATGACACCATATATCTAGTTAGTACCTATAAATTCACATTCATCTAACAAGCTGTCACTTAGCAAACATCTTTCAAGCAACAGAACCCTTTCATAAAATGAGGTGGTGTACTTTTATAAGAATCTGTGTGTGGTAGAGAACTCAACATTTCTTTCGTGTCACCTTTGCTTTATGTTCATGGTTATGATCTCCAGAAACTTGACCATTCTCTCCCTTACTCGCACTTTCAAATCCAGAAGTTGTAGCAGACACATGAGAAGTAGCACTTGGCGCTCGACTGGTGCCAAGGCTCGAGCAAGCAGAATCTAGGTTGGAAGCAACACCATGTTGCCTGAAGGTTGGAGTAGAACCAGGGGATGGAGATGGTGTAATCTCAGGAAGCTGAGAAGACCCAAACACAATACAGCTGGTTCAGCACTCATAAAGCAGTAAATGAAAAGACAAATTATGCCTGCAGTGTTAGGATCACATCAGTGGTAGTAGAAGAAATACTAAACTTCAGCCATCCACTTTGGACTGATGACATAACAGATGTCACCTCCAACTGCTACAATCTTAACACTACTAGAAAAGTCTCTCTGTCCGTCTGTGTGTGGGTGCCCGCACATTGCATATTTATGAAAGACGTATTCCAACACATGACTACATGACCCTACATTACATGGCATCAATGTTGCTCCCACCTGACAAGAAGTTCAAACATCTACTATGTTGTTTCTCACTGACTAGGAAATGAGAAGAACGAGCAGCAGCCTCGATTGGTATTTTATAATGTTCATATCAAATTTTGTATATAAAAAAAATCAGTCAATTATTCAAAATTTGAAAGAAAGACAAATGGACACACAAAGATAACCTGTTGTAGTATTGCCCAGGGAATCACTATGATGTACCTACCTTTGCTGTAACAGGGACAAGTCTTGGAACTTCCCTTGTCACCACAAGCACCAATTTGTAACCCGACTTCTTCAGCACCTCAACAGCATCATAATGACCAACATCAACTACAGGCTGGCCATTCACTGATAGCACTTTGTCACCCACCTAAAAATTATTTTTCATGCTGTGACTTTCTTTTATTTCAATTAAATTCCTACCAACTGAATCCACAGTACAACAGAAGCAGACTGCAGTGTATGCATGTATGCTGATTTGTTACAAAAACGCAATTTTGTTCTACACATCCTATATAAGTTACATTCAAATCTATTGCACCATTCAGTTTTACCACTGTTTTAAAGTAAAGTAAAGTAAAGTTTGTCCCACTATACGCCATGTATGCGCTTGGGGTGAGTGGAGGTATAGCTCCTCTCTTCCTTGACCTCGGCACTAGATGGGGGTGAGTGGTCAGCATCACGCCCCGGCCGGCTTTACCCCCGGGAAAGGACCCCGGTACCCATTGGATAGGAGGCTGGGTGGGCCCCAGAGCCGGTGTGGACGCAGAGGCTAGAGGAAAAATCCTCTGCCCCCGTCGGGGATCGAACCCCGGCCGTCCAGCCCCTAGCTAGTCACTATACTGACTGAGCTATCCCGGCTCATACCACTGTTTTAAAAAATAATTTTTTTTTTGCACTACCCAGTATAGCATTTATTTTAATGATTCCCAATAATGTGCGCATATAAGTATGATAATTATCACATGCCATTATAACCAGAAACGATTTTCCATTGTATCACTTATTTCTCTTTTAATAAGCAGTCAGAATAAACAACAAAATGGCAAAAAATTCGATCAGATCCGAATCTACAAACGTCCCAAGAAATTGTCTTCTGGGATGTTACATTGTGTAATCTAGCAAAAATTTACAGAAGTTTCACAGGCAGCAAGTGCATCTGAAGCATTGGCAAACTTCTGCCAGACTACAAGCACACAGCACAAAATCCCAGAAGAAAGTGATGTTCATATATGTCACCATGAGAACCTTTTATTTCACGAGACAGATCTTGTTGGCCAGTATCCAAACACAAGGTAAATCTCTTCATTTCTCTCCCTTTTAACCCTGGACAGGCAAACACACTCTCCTCTTCCTCACACTGCAACATTTTAGATTTTTACCTACTACACTGAACATATACTATGCTAACAACTATTAATTAAAAGGATGTTTACATTACATACCCTGAGATCTGAAAGATCTGCTGGTCCACCCTCAGTCACTCTAGAGATGAAGATTCCTTCATCATCTCCTTTGAAAGGAGTAGAACCTCTACCACCTGCTATAGAGAGACCCAAGCCAGCAGCTGTTCGCT
>NW_019061386.1:301135-313027 GCF_000696155.1 Zootermopsis nevadensis
CTAAATCTAAAACATTGCATGACAAGTAATGGCAAATTAAGCAAATCATACCGACAAAAAACTTATATTATTATTATTATTATTATTATTATTATTATTATTATTATTATTATTATTATTATTATTATTATTATTATTATTATTATTATTATTATTATTATTCAAAAGGTTCTTAAAGAAACAGAGTGCTAGGGCGTGAATTAGATAGAACTGGATTGTTGTACCATGTAGTATTGTGGCTATGTACTGATGTTTCAGAGAAACAGCGAAAATATAACATAACACAGCAAACCAGAACACCATCATCCACATTCACAGCACCATGAAAACCCAAAGTTCTGAACTAAGATAGTTGAAGATAGGAAACAATGAAAATCATTATCACAACTAGATATTTGTTAACCAAATGAAAATATGATCATCTGCTCATCTAGGTAGGCAATCAATCAGGATGGAGGAAAGGAGAAATCATGCAACATTTTAGTTAGAAAACCACAAAAGACAGGCAGGCCAAAAGCACATTACAGTAAGGAAATGTACTTTAGCAAAATTAGGTGTGACAATGTTAAATGGACTGAATGGCAGGGGACAGTCTAAATGTGGGTTTTAATTATGTAGCTGTTGGTTAATTTATTTGTTACAATCACCACAAGTATTTATATATGAACATGCAAAGCAAATTCTTTTAACATACAACTTGGCATGTTCCAAAAAACACTGGATGAAGTTGTCTCACTTGTGCTTTCAACATGTCAACTGCATCAGCAGACAAACAACAGAGCATGTTGTACTGTGTACTGATACAAACCAGTCGATGACTAAGCCAATGGTCACACCCATGAACTTAAAATGTTTACTTTCACCAAACTCTGCTTAGTCAGCTGACACAGTGAAGAGAGAATGCTTGCTATAACTGCACCTTCATTTACTGCTCTCTCAAGGTTGCTGTGTGAGTGAGAAAGAGAGTACATGTGTGAGTTCATGAGAGCAAGAAGGAGAAAGACAGAGAGAAAAAAAGTGTGTGTTCAATGTATAAATGGAAGTTAAAAACAATAGTTCAAAGGAAAATCATGAAGAAATTTATAACACAGATTAATTACTGGTCTATTCAATTGTGTGTGATTTATGTCCTTCATAACACTTGTTCTGTTCAATCACTAAAAATGAAGAAGTCTGCCTGAAACAGTGCTGATGTGCATGTTCAGAAGCAGAAGAGATAAAGTAATGAGAAAATAACATAATGAAAACCTTCATGATACTCTTAGAATGACATGACATTCCAGTCACTTTCCATTACTTCATAAAACTGCCATTTAACAGCATTTTTAATCACCTGAGGAGAAAGTTTTAATAGTTCTTTATCATTACTGTTGTTTTACAATATCATTATAATAAAAACAAGGAAAATACAAATATATGTGCAATGTCATGGATGTAATTTGTCAAAGGATTAAATAAAGAAGAATGAAAAGGGTGAGAGAGAGTGAGCATAGTACAAGCAAGAAGTTCATATAAAATTTTACTTAAATATTCAGGGGAAAATACCACTTTTAACACCCTGGCATAAATGCAAAGAGAATGTGATGACAACCAACATCCTATTGGAAATTCAAGCTGTCACTCAATTCACTTACAAAGGAATAACCAAAAACTTCAAGCAGAACGAATGAAACACAACAGAGTACCAAAGCAACCTTGGGAGGCCCAAAGAAATAATGACAAGAAGCCAAAATATGGCCCAGTTCAATAGCTCCCATGAGGAAGACAAAGAAGATGAAATACCATTATCTTCTGGGATTTAAAATTTTGTTTTATACAAATCTTTCACAGCAAAAAGTTTGTAATGCTAATTCTCAGGTATAGCTCCAAATGTGAAGGTAAGATGATTACAAATGGTGGGTTATGAAGTATCCGCTAAGAGACAGTGGAGGCATATTTGTAGGTAGTATCGCAATACTGACCTAGAAAGACACAGGAAATGTGCAAAACACCTTCCTGCACACCTACATTATAATTGTATTACAATATGAAGGTGATGGAACTTCTATTTACAGATTTTAACAGAGGTATTAACTTATAGTGAAATCATTCAACAAGCACAAGAGATGAAGGTAAGGTAAAGTAAAAAAGCTGCACTATTTCCAGATAGCAAGCCAGTAATCAACCACTCTTGAGCCAACAAGCACAAGAGATGAAGGTAAAGTAAAAAGCTGCACTATTTCCAGAGAGCAAGCCAGTAATCAACCACTCTTGAGTGAATTGATAGAATATAGGACCTATTATTTTCAGACAGAATAGTATTATGCAGACTCTGTAACTTGTCTATTGGTTTCAGTCTTTCAGAGGACCACACATCCACATAAATTGATATAATAGCCTCAAAGAATACATAAAACATGATAAAAGCTGGTAGAAAACAAACCCAATATTAAAAAAAATATTTCTACTCACCATCCCAAATACGAACTCTCTTTGGCATCATTCTATAACCTTCTGTAGTTGCTATATTTTGATGCTTTTGATGTCTTACATTATTAGCTGATGCACGACCTCTACTCAGTTCCACGCCATTCTGTCCCAGCTTTGAATGAGCTTGATCTTCATTCTCAAATTGTGGCTGGCTAAATGTTTTGTTCTTAATGATTTGCACATTATCTCTCTCATAGTCACCTGTATGCTCCAGGATATTACTGCTGCCACGTGTCTGAGTGTTAACACTTTCATTCATTAAATTCAAACTGCCAATCTGTGACAAACTATTTTCAGACATACTCCTCCTATTCCTCTGTTTACCATTAATATGTGGCCTTTTCCTCTCAGCTGTTTCACTTCTACTGCTTTCTACAGGAAGTGCTGTGCTATTTGGCTGCATTTGCCGATAATTTCCATAGTCATATGATGATACTGCCCTTGTTGTCGATGTTACTGTCAGGATGTTACTACTGTCATCTATCTGACTGTTAACACTATCATTCAATGTACTCAAACTTCCAATTTGTGAAAAACTACCTTCAGACATGTCATTCTCATTTCTTGGTATATCACTTCCTACAGCATGTGACTCTTTCTCAGCTGCTATATTAATCTTGCTTTCTAATGAAACTGCTGCATGTTTAGCAACAACATTGCTCCGTTTCTTTCGCTCGTAATGTCTTTTAAATATAGATTTCATTTCAGAATAAACAATATTTCTCAAACACAAGAAATTCTAAATATGCACCACCAACTATTATTTCCTACTCTTACCCCACACCAAACTGTTGGTCACTTGATGTATTTTCATGTAACACACACAGCCTAGTGCTAAAAACTGCATCCAGCAACCTGTGACCTTCAACGATTCACACTTCTAAAGTATAATAATTACAAGGCATGTGACACCTAACAAGCAAACAAACCATACCTTGGCTCTGTTCTCCAACTGACTCTGGTGGTGTAGGATAGAAACTACCTTTATCTACATCATCCTCCTTCTTCTTACTGATAGCCTGCAACAACAGTGATAAGGAGAATATTACAACAGATAAATGAGATAGAGATAAAAGTGTGTGCAGTGTTAACAAACTGCAGAGACTGGACAGAAGTTTCCTGCAAGCTGGGAAAACTAAAATAATCCAGCTTACAAACATTCATAATACAAATGTGTATGAACTGGTCAGTTTTTTCACATCTGAATAATAAAACTAAAGGTCATAGAAGAATTTCTATTACAAGTACCTGAAAAAATGTTTTAGAAAACATATTAGGAATAAAGAAAGAAGGCTGCAATAGTAGCTTTGTTTATTTCATTAAACTTTCTAAACTCAATGGTTATATAAAGTCAACTAGTAAACAAGCAGATTATGGTCTTCTGGGTTGTGACACTATGTTCTTGTACATGCTTCCCCCTCATTTCAGAGGAAATTATCACTTCCAACTACAAAACCAGTCAAAATTTTCTAGACAACATATGTATATTTTTAATGTAAATTTATTTCCCATGACCACACACCATACACAAGTTATTTAATTGTAATGAATCAACCACAAATCACTGAAAATTATATAATGATAATTATGTAAAAATACAGGGGAGAAAGCAGTTGTGGTCTATTTTGAGGTACTATCACAGCATTCATCTGTAGGAATTAAGGAAAGCTACAAAATGTCTAAACATTGGTAACCACCAACAAAATTAACAGCATCACAACCTAGAGAAAACAACAGTCAACGTGAACTGCTTCCAGTACCTTTTTTTTATAAGACAACTTATACAAACTGATTTCACTACACTTTTATAGGAGAGGAAGACTTACATTACATATAAATGAAAACATAATTGGAAACTGACTGTACATGTGATGCCACTGGAAGTAACAAACCACAAAACCTGCACTCTAATCATAAGAGTGGACTGACTATAGAAACAGCAGAGCCATGTTCCCCCCAAGAGATTATAATTTCTACACATTTGCTAGGCTAACTACACAAACACATTCCAAGAAAGGGAGTGGTGTTTTGTTCTTGGAAGCCATTGTCTCACACAGTATGTAATAATCTCAAATGCCCACATTCCATGTTTAATAGTAAACATGTCATTCACCTAGCTGACTGAGCAGGAAGTTTTGTTACCAAATCTATTTGTTCTTTTACGGTAGGTAAATAAATAGTGACAGTTTTTCTGGAAATACATGGATTCTATGATTTTAAATGAATGTCTCTGTAACCAGATACCACAAACAGGTCATTGAACTGTTCCATTTGTACTACAAAGATAATTTAAAATTAGATGAAAGGATGATAAAAGAAAAACTGATCTCCCCATCTGACACTACAACCATAAAATAAACAATCTCAGTACCTGTTTCATTCAAATGCTGTATAATGTTATGCACTCTAACATGCACCAACTCACCATGTTAGCAGATGATGCACACAATCAATCTTGACATTTCAGAGACCTCATACACCAGAACATAATATTTTCTTTGTTTTGTTACAAGACATGATTTCACTGTGCATGACAGACATGATAGAAAGTTCAAGTCTTACCTGTGCAATAATAGATGCTACCTTGCTGTGATCAAGGTTTACATTGATGCGCCTGTCTTTCAGGTGGTGTGGCGTGTCCCGACGATGCAGTCTGTTTGGTCTTGCACTAGCATCCTCCTCCTCTTCCACCTCAAAGCCAACATGCTTTTCAGTCTCCTCATCCTCCTGATCTTCATTTGCATCTTCATCAACCTCCATCTCACTTGACTCTTTCTCTTCACTTCCAGACTCCTGAGCTTCAGAAGCCAATTGGTTCTCAGGTTCTGAAGATATCACTGTGGCTGGCGCCTGAGTCATGATGACTTGTTTGGATGGAATTTTATTGCCCACCTGAGAAAAAGAAATCATTTTACATTCGCTGTCCATGTGTCATGGCTTATGTAAGATCCACTTCACCAAGCAACATATTAGCATACCCTTTTATTGTTAATACCAGAGATAAAGCTGTCTAGCAGCCACACAGTATTGGGATAAAGCTCATATAAATGATATTTAGTTCCTACCACAATGAAAACATATCACTTTTCCATTACAAAGATCCACTAGTAAATGATGTTAAAGAAAATAATCGCTGATTATCCTGAGAATCATACAAAACCCATAAATACACTTTGTGAGGAAAATTCAAAGTTATAGAAAGCTTCAGATCAGACAAAGTTATAGATTGTCATAACAGATGGAGCATATAGTACCGGTGGGATTTAAGGTTTAATGTCAGCCTCAGTACACATCCTGCTTCACATATAAGAATCCCTTTCCAAACAGAAATTTTTTTCCAAAGAAATTTTTTTAAGAAAAATGTTATTCATCAATAACCCCTCAGAGTCCTTCTGAGGCGGCAGTTTTATCATGTGTCACTGCCTGACACCTACACTGCAGCAGTAAGCTCCAACTCAAACCAAGAGTTGTTTTTGATGTAAAGTAATTCGTCTAGTATGAAATCAAAGAGAAAATTCTGGCCTTTCATTTCATAAATGTGTTGCCACACTTTCCTTTTACTGCAGCTTCATTAAACTTCAAATCTCTCAAATAGTTCTCAGTGTGACCAGTTAGTGTGTTACAACTGAGCCATAATCTGTCTATATTGAAGGGAATTCTTATAAACTAAATGCATTAAATCAATATGAATAAAACTGAGATTAGCTGTTTGTCATTTGCATGCTGACCGAAATAAAAAATTTACTTTGCTGAGGGTTTATAGGCATTGTTTCATGGTCCAGAGTGCTGCCTTTACTTAAGTATTTGTAACCACAATAAATGGCTCATAGTTTTTATAACTTGATCTTGACCTGTGATCCTGAGTCACAAGGGTATAATGAAAGACTTCCAGCCAGGCAGGAAAGAACAACTACTGTATATAAATGCTTCCGCTTTATAAATCTACATTATGCAGTTGGCACAAAGAAGCCAAGGCCTCCTAATATCAGAAAGTGATGTGATGATACAATGGGAGAATGTTCGCTTGTTAGTGAATCTCAATTTTATCAGATTCAGAATCTGATAGTGACAATGTAAAGGATGACTGACTTTCTTCATGTTGTGGTTGCAGTTTATTTTTAAAATTATGTAGTATCAAATCATAAAATTGGTAATACTAACATTTCTGACAAATTAAACAAAAATCACCATTTTCAAATACAAGACATTAAATACTATACCTCCTTTGTGTCATCCACATCTTTCACAGATGTGTCCATATGTGAATTCAGCTCACTCAGAGGTAGTGGCTCCATCTCAGAGGTCTGTTTCTCTGGTTCAAACTGAACTTTACTGGCATCCTGTAAACATATATAAAACTGTATGCAGCAACATTGCTATCAAACTCAGAATGCAAAAGACACACATCAGTTCACCTCTTTATTTACAACACTACTACCATTAGTTTGCATAAACAGATACCACCAATGGACAGCTTTTCTATGATAACACGTTACCATATGCTCAAACTGGAGGTTCCAACCAAACAGCAGATGATGGACAAAGTCCAAAAAGCCACAATTCAGATGGTCTTATTGAACTTTATCAATCTGAACTCTCATCTGTCCTTTGTTGTCAATGATATCTTATATTTGTTCAATTACCACCATTACTTCCATTGACTTTGCCAACATCTCTCACTCGTATTGTGTGAAAAAAGTTTTTCCTTTGTACAAGAAATTAGCACTAACTGATTTTATACTAACATAGACTTCAGATGCATATATTAGTTCCTACATTTACCAATTCTGTATTTATGTAGTCTATAAACAACACTTGACAACTTGGAAATGTGGGTCTTATTTCTCATAGATGGACCTGGGGCCAATATAACAATAATGAATTATATCTCCTGCAGATAACAGTCATTGACTACAAGTTTTATTTACAAGGCATTTTAATTCTGTTACTGTCCAGGTTTGAGACCAACTCTGCCAGGAAGGCCCTGTCCTATTTTCACCTGACAACAGAAGAAATATCCAACTTCCTAAACACTGTAATTTTATAATATTCAGATAATGGATGAAGCCCAAAATAACAATTTAACACAATGTAATAGACCATCATCACAAACCTTCAACTACGTATATTTCCATTGACCAATTAACTTATTAATGTATAACTGGAAATATAAGTGCACAAAAATGTTTAATCTGTTGAGCACCATATTAGTTCCTCAGTAATTCACTTACCAATTGTTCTGCAGCAGCCTTTCCATCAACCGCCTTTCCACCAGCAGCCTTTCCATCAGGAGCCTTTCCTTTGCCAAATAATTTAAATGCCTTTGCCTTCAGTTCCTTAGGATGTGGTGTATTTTGCCGAACAAACGGTGTCTGCAAATACAATAAACTGCATGAAATATGTGTGCATGTATATTTTAAAAAAGAAAAATGTTGTCGTTAACTTTCTGAATCATTACAGAAGCCACGACACAAGGTTTCTGTATCACTCTCTCACACACCACTAAACATGTTACAAGATGAGCACTAAACATTTAACATCAGCCACATGATTGCATGACATATTAATTCAGAAAATAAGCACCATGGTATCTTTTGATTCAAAATGGCTGACTGGTACAGACAGGGAGAATCACCAAGCTACCTGGTTGTAAACGTAGCAACCTATTCCACTCAGTAATTATTGAAACTGCTCAAAAATGTACAAAAGAATTATTCTTCAGAGAAATTTAAGGACATGAAAGTTCAGTCTTAAATCAACCAGTGACAAGAGAATACAGAAAATTTTCATCCCAATAATAAGTCAACCTAGAACTCGCACCATTCACAGGTGTAGAAATGGCTACAACCTGGCTGCAAGGAAAAAATTGAATATAAATAACATTACTTGTGCCTGCGTGCAATAATAAATGCAAAATTTGTTTTGGCTGTAGAATCTATGTGACTGAATATCAACAGGTGTTCATGTAACACTTTCCTGCCTACTTGCTTGGCCACCTTGAATAGAAGTGCACACTGCATACTTTCCATTTGAACTACTCCTTGATTTTCAGAATGTTTGCACAATGGTAATAGGTAGATCCTGCACTCACATAGCACACAATTCAAATCCTGGCCTTATCTGACTCAGGTTCTATGTGGTTCATTCTCAGTGGGAAGATCTTAATTCATATAAGTGTATTTCATAGCTGTCAAGATTAGGGCCAAGAGTTTTCAACTACTTCCTGCTCAAAAACAGAAACATATCGAATCTCAACTCAAGCTGCAAATTCCTTTATTGTCACCACAACTCTATGTCTAATGAACCACAGCAACATATGACTGAATATGTTCATTTCCCTGCAACCTGAAAGCCTGTATGCTGCACTGATATACCCTCTGAGATTTGAGCTGGGGCTCTTGTAGAATTACAAAACACACTCATACTACTTACCTCTTTGTTCTGATCTTGGTCCAGATCATCGGTAAACTTGACAGAATGTGTCCTTGAGGCCTCTCTCTCCTCCCAGTCTTCGTCATCACTTTCTTGCTGACAATCTGGCGACGAGACAGAAGCTACGTTAGCTTCACCGTCACTTGCCTCGTTAAGATTCTCGCCACTAAACTTAATACCACAACGATATAACCGTCCATCATAAAAAGCGTCTAAAACAGAAAAGAGAGAAAGAGCAAGGAACACAAACATGACCAAGCCTTGCAAAGAGAAAACAAAAGCATTCACAAACAAAACATGTAAAACATGCAAAGCAGTTTGACGGAAGCAACAAAGCCGCTATAACAGTACAACAAAACCTCAAGAAAAGTATTACTATACAAAAGATGTATAGTATACTCCTGACTGTCCACATATCAACTGTCCATGTATGTTTCATTACCTGAGTTTATAAAATCATGCATTGTCATAATACACAGACGGTTGTAAAACAGAATCTCTCCCATTCTTCACATTATGGAAAACTACAGTTTCTGTCCCATTCATGGCAGATGATTTTCACACTTTAAAACCTGTTGTTTTGTTTTAGCCCATTGCACTTATGGATTGGTAAGAAACTTATGAGTTGCCTTTTATGAAAGAAGTAACTGACCTCCCATTGACAACCTACATGGCTGGTAAGAATTCTGATTTTGGGTTTCTCCTCCCCAGTACAAGTGACCATCATATACAAAAGTCCCTTCTATCTGTACAACATACTTCATACGGTTACTTAGCTTCAAGCTACTCAGCATGGGAAGCGTTGCCAGTAACAGTTTCACCAACAGCACATTTCTCAGCTCAATTTGAGCATGCAAACCTCCATTACAAAAAAAGTAGTCACCTTTGAAAGGTGATACAAAAACGTAAGATTTGAGGTTTTCATGGTGGTGGGTCTGAAGATTGCTGTCTTCTGGGTTGCTGCACCATGTAGTCTGGTAGATGTTTGGTATACATCTACCAGACTAAAGGGCGCAACAACCCAGAAGACGGCAATCTTCGTGATGTGAAAACTTTATATTTTATTTTAAGAAGGTTTATAACAACAGACAAACAAACAAACAAACAAACAAACACCTTTCATGTTGTGCTGTGTGGAGGCACAAAACAGCAAGGTTAAAATACAGATGGAAGTGAAAATGTCCTAAAGATAAATAGCTCTTCAACATGCGGGAAAAGCTGACTAAAAATGCCTAGAATAAACTAAAATGTGCTACCAAGGAAAAAAGAGAGTCATAAACACTAATCCTTTAGTTCACTATGGCATGATTTCAAATGTAAGCAGCAGCATCCATAATCTGATGCAAGATTTCCTCTCTCATGTATAAACTTTGGTCCTGGAGATCATCTCTTCCACTAGACCCCACAAAATTAAATCAAGTGGAATTAAGTCTGGAGATTTCAGTGCCCAAGGTATTGGGCTATGATGACCAAAACATGTGGAGGTGCCCAATTGTGCTGAAAGAGAATTCTGCACCTTGTCTCTAAAGGCACATCCTGCATTAATGGCTATTTGTTCATGAAGAAGTGAAAATCAGCAGTGGTAATATCTTCAACTGAAAGTGTCAACAGCACTGCCATCTACTTAAATACACAAGTAGGCATTTGTTATTTGCACATCTTAAAATGTCTATAGCTCCAAAATTATTGGAAATAAAACCAATAGTGTATTAACATTCTTTACCTGACAGTAATGCCTGAATCTCCACCTAAAGTATGGCAGAGAGGTTGAAGAATGACAAGTATCATGTATATTCTTAAAATTAGATACTACATGAATGACCTGAACACACGCATTCTACATTGCAAAAAATTATTTTATAAAATGAGAGAATATCTTTTCCTCACTTATTTAGAATATATTTGCTGTCCACTTTAGCTGTGAAGAAACTATTTAAAAGTTCCACATACTATAAACCTTAAGAAAAATACTGAGACATGCTTCTTGTTTATGGAGACAATGCAGCATCCAAAGAAAATACTCCCATAACAACCATGCATTCAGACCTTAACATGCTACTAACAACACGAATGTTCAAAGCTGAAACAACATACAAAGAACCCAACTATGTGAATTTAGATCTACCAAGGCAAAAGGAAATCACGGAATAAATTTAAATGGCATCAAGATCTTAACAGACGCATTAAATGTCACTAACATTCACTCACTCACTCACCCACACTCACTCTATGGTGTAGAATATTCTTTGCAAAGTCGATTGCATACTGGGCTGTCAAAAAAATAGCCCACGTTCTTCATGAAACCTGAAGGTTCATCACTGTGTTCACAAAAGACCACCACCAGACTCCATCCTGAGCTAGCTGCATCCAATTTGCTTATCAATTCCAATCTCCATAAGGTCCATCTTAACATTACCCTCCAACCTACGCCTAGATCTTCCCAGTTGTCACTTTCCTTCAGGCCTCCCAACCAATACCACATAAACACCCCCTCCCCCAAGTGTGTCCCATGTCCCGCTCACCTCATTCTCCTCAATTTAATCATCCTAACAATATCAGGTGAGGAGTACAGGCTATGAAGCTAATCATTATGCAATCTTCTAACATTCAACATGCCAAAAAACTATTATCATGCAAAATGCAAGAAAAGCCAGTATACATTTGACTGAGAATGAATAAAATGTTTGAAGCAGTACAGCCAGTATGTTCTTATCATGACTTTAATAACAGTCCTATTACAAAACTGAAGGATATTTTGTTGTTGTTAGTAACAGTAGTAGTAGTAGTAACTACTACTACATTATGACCAATCAAATAACAACAAACAGAGCTACAGAACCCTCTAAATAAGTATATGAATTACATTCCTTTCTTAATAAGCTGCTGAAAATTCAGTGATTAGCAAGCTTATAAATTGATCAACTAGTTTCTGGTAGTTATATTTGATTGTTATCATATGGGAGTGGGGTCCGCAGTTGCCGCGCGGTCTGA
>NW_019061387.1:1441-28055 GCF_000696155.1 Zootermopsis nevadensis
AGCTCCGTGTGACTTCTTCCTCTTTCCAAAGATGAAAATTCAGCTAAAGGTAAGGAGATTTGAGACGATAGAAGAGATTCAGACAGAATCGCAGATGGTGCTTGGCAGGCTGACAAAGAAAGATTTCCAGGGATGCTTCCAGGCTTGGCAGCGGCGCTGGGATCGTTGTGTTCACTCCCAGGGGAACTACTTCGAGGGTGATGGATGAATTTAATACCTGAGATAAGTGTACGGGTTTTTATACGAGCAGTCTTGAAACTTTCCGATCGCACCTCGTATACCTTAAATTAGGCCACGATCGCTTCCTTCCACATCCTTTCCGATTCATTTTTCATCATCAATGTTGTCACTCGAAGCTATATGCCCTGAGCTATTAACAGAATAGTACGGTCTATAAATAAGGACGTCTACACGGCTTTTTATATAACTCACAAATTAACATCTTAAATATCACACACATACAACTCAGGCCTATTTAAGGATCACGATATTTGCACGAAATATTCAGAGCAGGGTAATGTAGCGGTAAAATTCTGGACCTGTATTCGACAGGTACCCCGTTACTACCTCGGCCGAATTAAAGCATTTTTGTTCATCCCTGTCTTTCCAGACGAATGCTATGTTCAACCATCCTCGAACATCCTTTCCTACACACCATCCGTGATTAATTTTCCATCAAATTTGACGGCATACACGTCGAAGACGTGTGTAGACTGAAATAATCTGTGCCCAAAATTCGAACCAAGGACGTTCTGTTGGCAGAGTCAACTTGTAATAGAACACGATTCTCGTAGCGAAGTAATGTCGGTCACAGCTCCGAGGCACGACGCCTGGTTCATTTCATTCCATTTCGCAGTGCATGACTGTCCAGCGGCCATGTCTACCTTAAGGGTATTGACGGAGGATATTGGATTTTACACTTCACCAATACCAGCTTATATTACTATGCGCCTGCTACGTCAGACCTTGTCGGAGTCAAACTGCCATCTGCGGTTGGTATTTCAGACCTTCGCCGCTGTCTGAAACATTCGTACGTTTAATCTGACATCAGTTTACGTCATCAAAACACACAACAAACCTAACCTTCGTGCATTATTAGAACAAATTATGCTTCAAATTTTGTGTACTGACGATTTCGGATATTATAAACACTCAATCAACTGCGAAGTGTTGTCACTTTGCCATGCCCCATACTGTTTGGCGACCTTCTCATCTTTTAATCTTACGGTAGGGTGAGACTATGTGTCTCCGTGCCCCTTTGTCCGTTCCCCAGACGATGACACGACTGAATATGGACAGCGGCAGAGGAATGATACTGACAGGGGAAAATCGAAAGACTCGGAGAGAATTCTGTGTGTCCCAGGGTCACTTTGTCCACCATAAATCACACATGGAGCGGACTAGGGCCTACGCGGCGGGAATTCAATGTCCTTATTTCCAACGGCTGATGTCTGGTTCCGAGATTAATACTCCGCAAGTCTTCACGGAGAGGTGTTCAAACACACAGATGCAGGCAGAGGCCAGATGTATTTTCGAGTCGCTTTACCCACTATTTTATGAAGTGTTCTGTCTGACGACAGGTCCATATGAACAGGATCCTTCCATCCTTTTCTCGGACTGGGACCTGTTCATATACGTTCTTGGCAGATGATCCAGAAGTGGTTTGCCATTGCCTTCTTCTGTGTGTGAATGGAGTAATTATTGGGATGCCACGGAGGAAAACTCCGTGTTGCCTAGACCACGGCCTTGCCCAACACAAGTTATAAATTCGGGCACCGCCGGGAATCGAACCCGAGACCCCGCTCACAATCGTATTTAATGGTAAGATCTGTGACAAAAAGGTGGCGTTGATCCTTCGGGTTCCGCTAAGAGCGTGACAGTGAGGAATCCCGTACGAGGCGTCGAGTATAAGAGAGAGTGATTATGTATGATGACTTTGATAAGAACGGAGATGGAGCAGCCGTGGCAAGTTTCAAACTGACAACAGTAATTTGCTTGAAATGGCCTGGGAAATCCAGCTAACATGCACAACTTTCGTACCGGATACGCTACGTTCAGAACATGTCACGTTCATTACGAAATCCCATCCGTTCGATGCGTGAATCACGCACGTTTTCCGTCCGGCAGTTCGACAGCATGTCCAACTGGAGCGCCCACAACAAGGAAAAGGAGAGATATTTTATGTCCCTCTGTAATGTTACATCTGTTTTCCCCACTCCCAATATTTATCAACAAAACAATTTATTACTCCATTTAGTATGGTGTTGGTACTGTCGATGAGCTCTGTCAAAATCAGATTTTTGTACACAAACATCAGGACCAATGACACCTGCTTCCTACTCGGGAGATCTGGGTTCACATCTCAGCCCGAGGACAAGCTGCTTTGAGTGATGTTTTGCAGTTCATCCCAGCAAATTCCGAGGTAACACCTTAAATTAAGACACACGACAACTTCCTTCAGTATCCCTTCCAATTCATTAATCACTACTCATTTCCCAACGCGGCACAAACTGACAGCGTCGTTAAATAATCCATGGATAAATAAAACACAACCAATGATGGATTAAAACAACAAAAAGTTTAATTATAATGTGGTAACTGAGCCTGTTACGTAAAATCTAATTAATTACAGCAAGAAAATTATTTCTGGGTGGTTATAATTGTGGCTGTGGACAATGTTAAGGTACAATCCTGGAATATAGACAGCGGAAAAGTACAAAAACTTGCGAGAATATTCCAGTATTCATAGACGTTAACTCCCGAATATGAGCGAAGTCTAAAACAGTAAAACGTTGTGTGCCTTACATCCGGTTAAGAAACGTATTTTTCCCCTCGAACGACCACCTCGACTTTAAAATCATTAATCAGTTCTAAACGTGAAGATGTAGCCCTACGATAATCCCCTCCCTCTCATCAGAGAAATTAAAACAAAGAAACTGTTTTTTAATACCTCTAAAATCTCAAATAAATCGTAAACTTTAAAAGCTACGATGTTCAAATCCTTTTAGTAAACCAACTGCAAGACAAACAGTGGGACAGGACACGAACACAAGTTAATCCAATTAAAACGTTTTCAGGTAAAACGTACAGAAAACTTTCGAATTTCAAGATAATTAATCCGATTTCTTCCACATCGGCGATAAGGGATTGTCTTACTCCATCCCGTTCTAATTTTTCTCTGGAACAGAACAGCAGCTTAAAATCTTTACATGAATTGAAAGACCAAACTATATTTATACTCTCACATCAAAAGAGTAAAATTATTACATAAAACAAAGTTATGTAGTGTGGCATAGCACTGAGCTATAGTGCGAAGATGAATCATAACAAATTCCTAACCTCTGCACGAGATGCAGACCAGTTTCTAGCTTAACGCTCCTCGCCTACTCTAATTTTCTCCCATCTCGTTTTCGGTCTACCAAGTGACGTTTTCCACGCGACCGAAATTTTATAAAAATTCCTACTTAACACAACGACAATACCAAATCAGCGTCCAATTTCCTGCTAATTTTTCAGGGGCTGCTAAATGCTCAGCTGTCCAAAACAAAAGTGCACTGCGAGCGCTTTGTACCTACAGAACGAATAACATAAGAACAATTCGCTCCACTGCTGTGTCCACTACAAGTTATTGAATTAGTAAAGCAAAGCATTAAATCGTAATTACGAATCACTCCAATGGCCTTCTACTTCATAACAAAACTTAAAGAGAAAGAAGCCTTTCAGAGCTCCTGGTGATTTCTTTTTAATTACAAGAACCCCGCAGAAACGTTTGATGTCCTCTTTCTTCAGTGCATTTGTACTTGCAACCCTGTGTTCAGACCAGAAAATTATTTTCCTTCAGATCAATTACCTTTTGTGCTCAAAGCGAACAAAAGAATGCCCTCAGAATGGGAAAAAAAATTTGACAGCCGCCTGAATAGACGTTGCTCCTCACAACGGAAATAAGACGAAAGTTAATTTGTATTTTGCACAAAAGGAAATGTGTTTTGCATCAGTGGTTATTTTTACACTGATTATTTCTCGTGCATTGTAATTATTCTTATTTCGTACAATCTTAACATCTTATTTCCACAAACTACAGGCTATTTAAATGTTTCAGTCACTATTTTAAAGCAAAAAAAAAAAACTTAAAAAATAAAACGTGAAGCGGTGTAATCAGTACTTTTGAATTTTTGAATACGCTGTCTGTAAATTCTGACGTGTTCCAAAAACTACGCTATGAAATGCTGAGTGTGTTTTATAAAGTTATGTCGGCCTCACATAAATTAAAATTTTGCCTGGATTTATTTTTCTTTAAAGTTTAAAGTTTAAATGCGTCATGTTTGTGTTTTATAATTAAAATATATAATATAATTCAGGTCTATACACAAACTTTATTGACAGATGAAGATGATGCTACGCATCGAAACATGTAGTAAATGAAGGCGCAGTATTGTAACATCGTAGTAACGATGAATGGCGCAAATTTTTAAATTTTAAATTTTAACATCTGTAAATAAAGTTTGTGTATAGACCTGAATTATATTATATATTTTAATTATTTTTCTTTGTATGAAATGAAAGCATATAAGAAGTATCTGTCGTCATGAGTTATATTAAAAAAAACTTTCACCCCACCAAAACAAAACCTGTGAAACCATTGATAATCGCACATACTGCAAATGATTAATACCAAACTCTTTACCTTGTGTTTATATTACTGACGTCTCACTACGCAAATTTGGGTTCAAGGCTTCGACGTGGAATTTGTGGTCGCCAACGCTGAGACCTGGTCTCTGGTTTTCCCCAATACACCCTTCAAGTTAGTTATTATAAACAATTTTCAGCATTCAGCGGTTACTGCAGTATCACTAAGGAAATAACCTCACTAAATTCTAACTCTCCAGGGTGACAACCCCCCCCCTACCCCCCGGGTTTATGAGCATTCCATCGATCGTATCTGGACTGGACTAAACTGCTTCATATTCCTGAGGTTTCCGCCTCGAAAACGGTTAACGATCTAGTCGAAGGTTAGGTTAGGTTATTCTGTGTAACCTGAGAAATGAGAAGAAGTCCATAATCTGATCTCAAACCCAAAGCCCAGATCCCAAAAATTGCACTATATGACGAAAATATTATAATACGAGTCCATGATAACTGTGAGGTAAATTTATTTTACAACCAGAGCTGGAAACTGAGAAGTATCACATTCAGTGAGATTCTAAATTGCTCTACAAATGAAATTAATCCCAAGAGAAAATGTTAAATATATTATGTGGTAAGACAAATTATACTTATGATTTTTATAATAAGGCTCGTAGGTTCTTAATAACGTTTCGTAGGAACGTGTCGCCTCCATATTCAGCGTCAACGTATAAAAGTTTTGATGTAACAACAATTTTCTCTTAGTGATAACGATACTGCCTCATCCTTACATTCTTAAACCGATGTAATCGATCTGCTGGGAACGCAATGTTCCAAGTCCGGTTCTTGCAACTTTTGGGAAGACTCTGGAACGCCTTGGTCAGTATTCCCTGGCCGATAATCAAACCATTTACCTCCGGACCACATGCATACCGCTCCACCTGTTGTGGTCCAACAGAAATTTTATTACCCCCTGAATCATCGTCAACGTCGTCCACATGGAAGTACTCCGACAGTCAGGCGTGTTGCCAACTTGCTCTGTTTGCTACACAGCACGGTGACCTCAACACGCTTCTACATTTGGGGGTCAAATGAAGAGTTGGTAGCAGAGTAGAGGATGGGGGGGTGTTCATCTGAGTAAAACAATTGAAGTTCAGCACGTGGGTCCATCTTGCAGACAGCTCTCTCTCTCCAGAAGAATATTACAAGGCGTACGTTCTGAAATGCTAGCAGTATATGAAGAAGCAGTGATTCACAAACACTGCATCGCCCATTCTTTGATGTATGCCCGAAAGACTGGTTCGATGTCAATGGATAAAATTATCTGAACACAAGTACTCAAATAAACATACGGCAAGCAACGTGAGATTTGTCAGATAAATAAAATATTGGCCTGACCTGGTACGATATCTGCCTCTCGAAACAACCTACCTCATATACATCCACGGCGTAATCTTAACACGGAAATATCAAAGAAATAATCTCACGTGTTTTGATATTAGACGACTTACAAAAAGTGCGTATATGTAAATTAAACATTCAGGCACTTAGTAAAATTGCCTTTTCGTCAGAGCCGAATGCAAAAAGATTTTTGAACCTCTGTGATGAAAAGAAATTCTAAATGCTACCTCTGAAGGGAAGTTTAAAGTGCGTAGACCTAAGGCCTTTAATGAAAGAGTTCAATCAGTTTTACCCAAGAGAGAAAACGTTTTCAGAATCAATGTCATCTGAAGCGAATAAGCCATGTTTTATTTTTCAATCGTTATATAAAAAAAAAATTAAGTCTTAAACACGACTTTGTAATGACAACTTCTCACAGACTCTGACTTACTCTGTGTGCAAAAAACGCTTTTTTTATATTCATCACCACAGCAGTAGCCAGCCAGTAGTATGTCCACTAATTTGCTGCAAGGCTGGTTGGAGTATAAGTCACGGATCTCTAAATAAACATAACTAACTTCAGTCTGACATAAGGCGGTCCCGTTACACGTGTTAGTTCAAACTCCAGTACAAAATAAAATAAACTTACAACATGAAACTTAGTTTCACTCTGGAATTCTCCAGCGACCGTGTGAGAAACAGCAGCAGAGACATCTATGTTCTTGCATACACACACATAATTCATACGAGCACATACAGAGCCACCATATATAAGGACGTATGTGCAAAGAGAGATAAGTCGTTCGTGCACTAAAGCTGTTCGACACAGATGACGTACCTCTACGCAACGATCAAAGTGCGTATTATCCCTTTCCTTAGTGCAGCTCCGTTTCTGATAGTAGCAAGAAATATCCGTGACTTTTGAGCAAACAAGACGTTTCAGAGCATATAAGCGTGGATATAAGTGCGTCATTCAGTAGAAGCGTTTGCTCACTGACGTTAAAATCAAACCACGTCGACCTCCGGTGGCGATATTCTGCTTCGCGCGCGAGTGTGTGTGTGTTTTTCGTGGTTAAAATCGCGGCCCAGAATCTGTTTATTGTAACTGGAACGTTCAGGCCCTCCAGGAAAATTCCCAGGTGACACAGTTCGATAAGCCACAATTAATTCCAATTCATAGCTCACAAATAATCGAACATTCTGCATGCGTGAGTCACACGACTATCTACCTGGAACTTATTGCACACCCTGAAGACATCGTCATCAGTGTCCCACGACCGTCTCGAAACATTCTGTTACCTGGTGTCTGACAATTATCTATTCACATTACATTTATAAATAAAGGATTATTAAAATAAATGTCGAGATGGCCCCTCAAACAGAGTTAACAAGTTGATTTTTTTTTAATGGTGAAGTACGGTGTTTTCTTTGCGGTACGGACTGAATTATTAACTATTACTTGAGCGGGGCTTCGTATTCTTAAACGGCCCTCCCGATTTAAAGTCACCGAAATTTTCTCCCTTAGAATGAAACCCACTACATTACTTAATCACTTAACTTTCCAAATTATAGATTCAGCATTTTATCATAAGCAAATTCAAAATTTCCACCGTTTCTGGTAGCAAACTGTCACTAATTATTACCCTAACGTCTTTACGTATCCTTCATCCTTATCAGAAGGACGAGCGGGCATTGCCTGGGAACCTCCTAATTATATCTTAGTCTTTCTTGCCACCCACCCACAGAAAATAAGTGTCTCTCACTTCTCCCTCACCAATTCTATCTTTGCTTCTACTCTCTTGATATCCATCCTCTCTCTCTGTCTCCCTTCTTTTCATCTTCGGCTTCAAAGAGTCGCTAAATAATCTCGTAGTTAGGATTGCTTTGCGTAATACGTAATATGGAAAATGAGGAGGTCTTTCCAAATATTTTTCCGTCGTCAATCAAGAATATTTCGATCTCATTGCACGGCAGGGCCTCTGAAGCTGAAACATCGTGGCGAATGTACAAAAAGCTTGTAGACACGAATTAAAATGGAGTTAACCAAAGGAAATACAAAACCTGAAAACAGAAAACGACTGAAGAAGTAAAGACAATGAAGACGAAATTTATGAAACGAAGATTTTGATATGTGGAAACACGGGTTCGAGCCCTGACAGATTTATAATTCACAACTTTAACCTCTGTACTTAAAAAAAATTCTACAAGGCGCTAATACCTATCATTTTTATTTGGAAGGTACCCGCTTCGAGTCTCCCTCAAGGCAAACCCTACTATAGAATTTTCCCTGAACTACCAACTAACAACTACCATCCACTTGTCTCATCCAACACCGACCATAAATAACATTTAATCCATTACTGCATTTACAGTACCTGGGTTGCGAGCTAGACGACCGGGGTTAGACTTCCGGGAGGACAGGATTTTTACGTTAGCCACAAAGCCCGGACCGGCTCTGAAATCCACCGAACCTCCTGTCCAATAAATACCTGGGTAAACTGGCCGAGCGTGATGCTGACCACTAACCCTCTATGACAGGGTTAATGTGTGGAGCTACACCCCTCCCACCCCCACACCCCCATTCGTCTGCATGGCTTGGTGCGTCGTTAAGTACCAGGGAGGACTTAGCCTGAGCCTATAACTGCAATAGTTCAGTTTTGTAGGTCCTACGAGCAACATCAAACTTATGGATTAGACGACAAACAAGGATGTCGAAGGATGCAGTCAGAAAATATTTCTAAGATAATATTTCAGGGGTTTTTTTTCCTATAGGAAGTAGAGGAGTGTTGTGAGATTTGGTGTTCTCAAGGCGGTGAAAATGTCGAAGTTCTTCTATTTCGGTCTTAGGTAGATACCGGCGTTTCGAAGACGCATTCCGTCTCCACTTCTGAAACCTTGTTATCTGCCTGTGAGTCTATAAGTCAGGAGAATCGGAAGTAACATCGAGAATGGATCTCAAGACATCCCGGAACAAATGTGAGGTCGTGATCCCTGAACCATCAGGATCTGCCGCTCAGTCAGTCAGTCCATCACGGTGATCTAGCGATTACGCTGGGAACACCGATGATAAGGTTTGACTTGCCCGCATTATTCCACATTTCCAGTTCTCTTAACTTAACATTTTACAAGTGTGGGAGATAATAAAAGTTCAGTTTCTTTGCTAGGCTCAAATGGTAATCACGCCTCACAGGATTAAAATTCTTCTCCGGATATTTGACTGCGGAGAAAAAATGAAAAATATATACTACACGAATTTAATTGAGACAATTTCCTCTCGTGGTAAAGAACAGTATCAGAGTACGTATACTGAGTCCGGAGATCGACTTATGGTGACATCTGTAATGATGTAAATTAATGTAATGTCCGCGGAATCCAGGAAGACATCAGATCGTTGATAATGAGGACCGAAACAATTCTCAAAACTAAAAATAACATTTATAATTATTACACTAATTAATACCAATAAATTAACAATTAATTTTAAAAGCCCAGGAAACCAAATTGTGGATATTAACGATAATATCCGTTTCTAAGTTAAGGATATGACGGGTTTAGAAGTAAAGCGACCTATTTCCAAGTCTGATCATTCCTGTAACCTACCTTTTTCTTACGTCAACACGTTCCAGAGCTTTGGCATTACAACGTACAGTTTAACACAGCTGACAGAATTCTCTGCTAATGTGAAACACAGTGAGACGAAACGTGTAGACGTAAATCAAAGTCACCTTCGTTTTCCAACGCGTCCAGAATTCTTTCTCCTGGACATTGCACAGCGACTCAACACAGTATTTATTTTTTCCTTCTAAACATAAATCCGCGTGGATCTTTTCGTGTTTGTTGACGGATTTGGTTCAACTCTCACTCTAGGGCGCGTTTTTATTGACAGTAGCTTATCCTCCAATAACATGACACTAAAACAAATCACTGTTGATCATAAGAAAGTCTTGATGAACGCCAGGACAAATCTACAGAGCTACAATTTATTAAAAGATTCGATGTGTTTTAAAAGAAATATAACAGTGAGAGAGGTGTTAAAGTCGTGACTGTTCTGCCTCCTGTAGGGAAGTAATTGAACTCAAGTTGCTTGTCATAAGAGATGTCTGTGGTAAATTTAGACTGGAGAAACATGAAGACATGGGGGAATAAGAAGGTCCATAATAACTAACAAAAAAATGTAGTGTAGTTGCGTCATATTGTGATTTATTAAATTAAAATTAAATTATTTGGTTATTCCGTCAAATCACAATGTATTTAAAATAAGATAATTAAAATAATTAAAATATCATTCTGTGTTCCATATCGAATAATCGATTTACAATTGGAACAGTTACAACATGTTTCGGTTTTATTAAACCATCACCAGGTGTAAAATATTATTAAATTTAAAACTCAATTACAATTATTCGTAGTGTAGTTTTTTGGAGGTCGTGTCCAGATATTTTCATATAATGGATCAACTTTATTGTTTGAACTGATGCTTTTGATGTTTACATCGGTCAGAGATGAAATAGTAGACAACACAGTTGTGTCTGGAGGTGATCCAGAAGTATTACCGTATCCGATCAAGGTTTATTACTGAACGACCACATTAATTCATGTCAGCAGATCACCTATTCAGATAATCTGAGCTACTTATCTAGTAAGTTCCATTTTAAGACTGTCGTCCCACTCCCCTCCGCGTATCTCCGAGGGCAATTGTGCAACCAAAGTTTCCTTATTTCATTCTCTGTGCATCCTTTCTGTGTTCAATGTCACGTCAATTCCATCACTTCTTTGATCTAAGAAGTATTACGCAGTTAAATATTCTCCGTCATTGTGTGATCTATGTCCAGTCCAAACATTCTCCTAAGCAGCCTCGTAAAAGAATTTCAACAATACAAATTTTAACATCTGTTGATCGTGAAAAACCAATATCGAAACAGATGCGACTTGCAAGAACGCCTAACAATTCTTGTACATTCAGCTGTTTCCGTGTTCGATGAAAAAATTATCTGGAATAAACGCTGTTAGGTGTAGAATCCTATATGCTTCTTTCTAAAGTCTGTAGTGGAGCCAAATTTGAGGAGCGGGGTAAAAAATCCGAGTAACGAGTCGATACAGACATCGAGGTTCGATCTATCAAAGATTTTATCCACGGCCTTCGCTCAGAAATTCCTTGAAAACGAATCTCGCTACTGAAATATAAGAATTCTTACTTCTCTTATTTGTTTTATTTAATAACTACACAGCTCGCAGGGGTAGTTTAACAGCCCCCATTAGTTTAGTCTCATATTTACAACTGCGAACAATAAAATGACTTCGACTCCACTAGGATTCGATCGCATGACCGTCGTGACGAGAGTCCATAAGGTAAACTACGTCTTGTAATTGAATTAAAAAATTTGCATTGCTTAAGTATGACGGGATTTGTGATGTTTCAGGTTATCCCAGCGATAACTCATGGCCCTGATGATGGATAAAGTAAGCACCTCTGAAACGCCGGTCACTTTTTACCAGGCTACACGGGGCAACTTCCCGGCGGGCAGACATCTTCGAAAAGAAATTTTTTGAAACAATAAAGAGCAAACTTAAAGATATCCAAACGTGACTCCTGTTCAGGTTATTCGATTAAAATCACGAATAAATTTCCTAAAAAAATCAGGCACGAACGGAGGAATGTCACGGGCCTATATTTTTACTCCGACCGGAACAAAAATTGCCCCATTTTTTTCCCCAGAAAGGTTATGGGTTCAGTACTACGCGTGACTGGCGCATATTTCATTCTCAATTAAAATGGCTGGAGCATTCCTCTTTGTCAACTTTTGATTGCTAATTCCTGTTAACTGAAGCAGAATAAAAATTATACCAGATACAGAACAAGCCATATTGCGGCCATACAAAAACACGAGAGAACATCAACATAACAAAAATAAAACGAATATAAAAATGGCGCTCAACTTGCGTAATTAAAAGGCTTTTGTTTTCAACACTGTCAAATTTTTTTGATGCCGTCCTACTTGGTATTTGTGTCGTGATAATGAATGATTGGCCTATCTCGCCGGTGAATAATGAACATCTCCCAACAGAATGAATGCAGACAAGCGTAGCCGATCGAATTTCCAACTGCATCAACTTTCACAACCTGATTACGAGGGTCACATCCCACAGGATGTCCCGGGACTGCAGGCTGTTCCGAAAAAAGTATAGGATGACTCAAGGGCATCATTTGTGAAACGCGGTTTGTTGCAGCACGAGTATAAGAATTGCGAATGTTAGCCCTGAAGATGTGGACAGCATGTTCCACCGAAACGTTCGTATCTATGGACGAATCTGCAGTAGAACAAAATCATCATTAGGATTCCACTACACAGTTCATAAATTCTGATGATGTGAAGATTCAAAAACTTCCTAGGATGCTCGTAAATTGCCTATACGTGGGCATACCCGAAGAAGTTGATTGGAATTTGTGTCGAGAGGAGTATCTAATAGCAAGGCAAAGAACTGAACATCCCACAGGATGCTCAGTAATATCGAAAGGTGACGTTAAATATCACAATATGTTTACAGGGTGTTTAAGAAGTAATAATTCGTGTTAAGCTATTCAGATTAATAAGCCATATAAGGAAATAATTTCACAACCTAAGTACGAAGGACTTCATTGCGTGTGACTTTGTACTGTCTTTCATGGAGCGTCTTCTCCCACTCGAAACGTAGATTTTATTTGAGAGAGGATAAATTTTATCCGCGTTATGACTGACTGTTCATATGTAAATATTCTTGATAAGTATCTTGCTTATAATCAAGATACCTTCTTTTACATGGCTAGACTCATTTACTTGTATCTTTCCTTTTATATTTAAAAAAATAACATCGCATATTTTAATATTTATATTTTCATAGAGGAAGAAGTATCCAAAGATTTTTTATAATGTTGGTAAGAATTCCATGAACTTAATGACGTAGATTATCTTTCAAAATTACTGGTAACTTCGATTTGCTGAAAATGAAAATATGTTTAATTAAGCAGACCGATAGTAATTTCTGGCTACAGTTCCGTTGTTTCACAGTGCACTAATCATATACGTAAGTAATTAGCTTTTTCATAAAATATCCTCAAGAGGACGTGATAGCTGACTGACCGGCAGTCGTGTTCTGTTTGGTCATATTGACTGTCAATTAATTCGAATTCTGCATCCATTAAAACGGAAATTACATCCGACACGCATATATTATTTCCAAAATTATAGCTGAATATTTGTTTATATTAGTGTCACTCTCTCCTTATTGTTTCATTTTACAATGCAACGTTAAAAATATCGCAACATATGACGTCACCATATGTGACGTCTGGATCTCTTTGTGGTTAATCCATTGAAAATTGAAAGATTTATGAAGAACAGCAGAAGGGCGGAAGGAAACAGAAAATTTTTAGGGAGAAGTGGGAGTGGGAGGAGTCAAAAGGTCCTCTAAATATTAATTCGATCCGTACCGCAAAGAAAACACCGTACTTCACCATTACAAAGATTAAATAGTTAACGCTGTTTAAGAAAATAATCGCTGTTTACACTGCGAATCATACGAAACTCATTAAAACAAAATAAATAGTTAATTATTGTTGTCTTTAAAGGATCAACTAACTGAGATAATGAATCCCGAAGGATCAGCATCACTAATACAAAATCCTGATTCAATTTCGAATTGCGGTAACAAGATCACCAGACAGAGATACCTTTAAGGTTTTCCTCAGTCTCTCCATGATAATACGACCCGTGAATCAGAATACTCCAGGCGTTCCGCTCAATACAACCAAAGATTTTCTGGGCTGGGAAGTGTCTCAAACTTCTGCCTTCTCTGAGCAACGTGTACTGAGCTTGGATACACAGTCGTAGAATCTGCGATGTTACACACGCACATGTCATACTTTAAGTACTAACGTCGAAGTCACTTATAAATCCATGGTTTATAAATTAGTGAGCTGAGCCAGCCACGTGGAACTCCAAGTATAAAGCATTAACCCATCGCCCAATGGGAAGACTCATAAGGCTCAAAATGGCTTACCCACTATGTATTAGCTTATGAATATAAATATCCCACAGGACTTATGTTACCGTCGCTTTTGTAAAATAGCTGTGGGCTGGCGGTCTTACTGCCAGGGGAAATGGAATGACCCTTACCATATAACGAGCGTGTGTGTAGAGGTAACTAGCAAAGATTCGTCTTCGAAAGAAAAAAAAAATCAGTTGCAAATTCCGGCACTCGTAAAAGTTTAATTTTTTGTTTTCTCACACAAATTATAAAAACAACGAAGTTTCCAAAGAAATTTCACTTCTGACAACCCTTACCTGCTCGCACCACGTCAAATTAGTTCAAGGAGCGACGATTTTGACTTGTCCGCGACAGTGTACGTGGTTCGTATCTCATTAACAGGAATGTGTGTCTTTACTGAAATTACATCAGTGGTTCAAAAACGTTTCTAATTGGCGGAATAATGAAACAGAAGAAAGCGTCTATCTTCCGGTTGGCAGCGACGCCCTGACCTCTGGTAGAAATTTATAACAACAGACGGCGCTACAACCCAGAACACAGTCATCTTCATACTCGCCGCCGTGAGAAGCTCAGATCCTACTAAATAACTACTAAAGATGGCTGTCTTCTGGGTTGTAGAGTCGTGTAGACTGGTAGAAGTTTACCGACGTTTCGGCTTGCTGCCTCCGTCATCAGGGCGACAAATATTGCCCTGATGACGGAGGCAGCGTGACCTCTGAAAAGTTGATGGACACCTACCAGACTACATAGTGTAACAACCCAGAAGACAGAAATTTTCATGTAATATACATTAAAAATCAAAATGTATTTCAAAAATAGCTGCTGTACTATGTACCTCAGGGGCAAGTTTTGTCTCGGGTATATAGAAATAAACACCCTGCAAAAAAGTAAATATACGTAATAAAAAAAAATAATAATCTGTACTTGGCGGCTGAGGCGGTATATTTGGGGCAGGTTTAATACAAGCCGCTGATTATTCTGTTGCAGGTAATCAATACGAATACGCCACAGAACTGTGTACCGCTTATGATTGGTCTCGTCTGGAGGGGAGGAATGGAGCAAACACACTCCCCATTTCAGAAACTTGCATCATTAAAATAGTAAGTTAATTGAAACAAACAAAGAAAATGGAAAATAAAAAACATAAAAACAGACATACATTAAAAAAAATTCCCTCTGGCCCGAGCTTATACAAATGGATGCTAACACAAACCTGTTCACACAGTCCACAAAGAGTGCGCTCCCATAATCCCCACACGTAATCTGCAGACAGACGGACAGACAGTCCAGTGCGTCACAGTTAGACACGTGTAAGCTAGTTTTGAAATTCTGAACGCGATATTTGACAATCTGTAATTTATTATTGGTTTATTTAACGACGTTTTCAGTTATTCACATTATAAGATAATTCCAAGCATAATACGATGATTAGGGTATAATGGATTGAAAATGATGAGGATGGAAGCGACAGTGACTTCATGTTAAGTCAATCGCGTAATTGTCCTGGCGTAACGAGCAAAACCCTCAATTAGATTGGCAGATATTTTGGGTAAAATTTAGATAATCCATGACCCAAATTTAAAGTACCATGTATCATTCTTCTGATTACTTGTGTGATTGAACGCATCTTATACAGAGTGTGCCTCTCAAAAAACGCAACCAAACAAGTATTACGTTCTGCGACACACGATTTAAACCACAAGCAGGTCCACCCCCGAGTAACATACCTCCCACAAAGCACTCGAATGAAGACCACCAAGTTTCCTAGGCCACTGC
This sequence comes from Zootermopsis nevadensis, assembly GCF_000696155.1. The sequence continues at coordinate 17,246 of NW_019061387.1, forward strand.
TCCATATTGGCAAGAAATCGTCTTGCTTCTACACTCTCTGATTGCAAGTGGGGATTAAAATTAAGTTATCTTTCAGACATTTTCTCTGCTCTCAATGATTTGTGTATTTCAATACGAGATTACTTCGAGACTATAATTCGGCTAACAGGAAGAGCACCAACGATCTGGGGAAATCCGAATCTGTGGATTTTAAGATGAAAGAAGGATAAACCGCTTTATTTTCAGTATTAATTTTTATTCCGGATAATGATAACTGTTCTTCCAAAATAGGCGTACAGGACGTCGTTGACATCAGCCACAGTGTTCCCGAGAAAGTGTCCCACGCACTTTTCGTTACGAAACCCGTTTGATGTCGACGTAGATGGGGTCTCGGGTTCGATTCCCGGCGGTGCCCGAATTTATAACTTGTGTTGGGCAAGGCCGTGGTCTAGGCAACACGGAGTTTTCCTCCGTGGCATCCCAACAATTACTCCATTCACACACAGAAGAAGGCAATGGCAAACCACTTCTGGATCATCTGCCAAGAACGCATATGAACAGGTCCCAGTCCGAGAAAAAGATGGAAGGATCCTGTTCATATGGACCTGGCGTCAGACAGAACACTAAATAAATAAATAAAATTTACTTCATATACCACAGACCCATCTTAAGCGTAACTAATTCAAGTTGATTAAGCAATGTCTTAATCAAACTTTACGCAATTGTAAAGCATATATAAAGGAAATATTTAGAATAAAGCCAATATATAAACTTCCTTTCCGTATAGACGTATTTACGTCTAATTCTCCGGAATTTTTATCCTGTCTTGTCGCTTGGTGTTCATCATCATCATATGTTTTGTTTGCAATTTTTTGCACCACACCTAAGCGTTTTTGTACTTGCACTTATTCGGAGAAGTATTATCTATGAGCGCTTGATGTCGTCTGATTATATTTCTCAGACTGGAACAGATGACCTGAAGAGCAGATATCTTAATATCTGATAACCTAGGCATGGGGAATTTAGAGCGTGTTTCTGTCATTTACTCCACTGTTGCTGTCGTTTGATGACAAGATTACTTATTCAGACATTGTTTTGAGGTAATATGGCAAGGCCGTGGTCTAGGCAACACGGAGTTTTCCTCCGGGGTCTTCCCCGGTTTCTCCGTGGCATCCCAATAATTACTCCATTCACACACAGAAGAAGGCTATGGCAAACCACTTTTGGATCATCTGCCAAGAACGTATATGAACAGGTCCCAGTCCGAGAAAAGGATGGAAGGATCCTGTTCATATGGACCTGTCGTCAGACAGAACACTAAATAAATAAAAATAAAAATAGTACTGGAGGACCCGATTATTGAAACACAAATTGAAGAAGCGCTTCGCTTAGATTAAAAAAATGAATGGATGAGTCCGTTCTGAATGGCGGTAAAGTGAGACAAGGGGATAATCGGAAGTGGGGCCTTCCGAACAATCCTTCCGTTCGTGATCATGGATTTTCAACACCTGCTGTCACGAACAAGGAATTCCGAAATTGGCTTCAGTCAGAGCACGAAGCCACGCTTTGAAGAACTTTCAAGTCACACGAAGTTGATTGCCTGATATGATCTCGTTTAAGCTGAACAGTCCCTTCGCCTTAGTTATGTTTTTTATTAAATTATTTTATGTGTTCATTACCTGCTTAGCAGATGGGCCAATAATTTATGTTAAATCACATTCAAATCCATAGTATAATATTAAAAATATTTATCATTATTTAACATTTAACCTGCGTGATATTTTTTTATGATACATTACCGATATACTTTTCTTTAGTAAATATAATTAAAAGTAAAGCTTCGGCTACCAGAGCCGTAGTTTGGTTAATATTGGCTAAGAACCACCGGTTTAAGGGATTAAGAATTAGGCTGTCGTTATATGCGTTTTGTCTGTCTGTCCCACTACAAATTATAGCGTTTTTTTTTAAATTTGTTAGTAGGTCATAACTTGAGACTCCTTTAATCGTATTTGATAAGATATTTAATATCTTATCCAAGGTGTAGCACACGAGGGGGAGATGAGAAATACACACAGAAATTTAATCAGAAAGTTTGAAGGAAAGAGACAAGTTAGGAGACCGAGGCCTAAAACATGAAATTCAGTTCCACATTCGTTTGAAAATTTATAACACTTTTTATTTCGAATTGCTCAGCTTAATGGCTTTTTGATTGTAGGCCGCTCCGGTTTGGGATAGGGAAACCATTTCGTATTTACGAACTGCGTCCCAGGAGAAAATGCATCAGACTTGCCCATCATTTACTGTTTACAATAATTAGGATTGTTTTGTTTTTTTACAGTAGCTGGTCGTTTTAAAACAGCAGTAATTTATCAGTTCCTGTAATTTTGTGTTTTCTTTGGTTTTGGAACGAATCCAGGTTGTTGAGTTCTGAAGATATGTAGCGTTAACGAAGAATTATATTATGTGTCAGGGTCCTCCATGTCTTGTACTGGGTGTCTGTTGACAGTTTAGTCTTCTTCTCATTGCAGATTATGAGAAATAAATTAAGAAACCTTCTGCATACAGCGTTTTCTTTTTGAAACGTAATCATTTCTTATTCACATGAACCCCTTCACGCACAAAGCGATGAAACAATCGATATTGAATTCTTGTAGCCGTGTCCAATTGTCTCAGCTGATGCACTGCTTGAAATCGGTACGACCGGAATTTCAGCTGTTTTATCGCTCGACGAAGTTACGTCACAGACAGACACTTCCTGTGTCCCGATATTCTGATATTGTCCTTGCATTGGTGCCTTGCTCCGGGCTCCCGTTTCAGGATACAAATTGTTAAATTCTTCACGACCTGCAGCAAACGATTTCGACGCCAAGTGACGTTCGTGAATACACCGGCACAGATTTCGCGCAACTGGCGTGCGCAGCGGCGTAGCAATCAGGATGACGACTTGAACGTCACGGGTAAGGTGATTTCACTTTGTACCGTAGAAGGGACGCTTATTCTTTTTGGGCTACGTTTTAATTGGTTCAGTCTGGATGTTGGCGGAATGACGTAAGCTATTATCTTACTGAGACTCCGTGAGTCCGCCAGAAATGAAGGTGATGTACAATCATAATCCAGAAACAATGGCATTTTTTCTGAGCAGTTAATGCAATACGTACCCCGACACGCCATGTTTGAGAGAATGGTACAAGTACTTGAATAATGAAAATTTGTACTTAAAATGAGGTGTTCAATGTCATGGTTTCCGTGCATCACGTGCAAGATTGCCGACAGCCAATAGCTACAGGAGGTCAGAAATAAATTCGCAAAATATTCCTGCCGGAGTAACAGCGCACAAGCTCAGTCCAGCAGCCTCGCACTTGGTTATTCGGGTTACCCCTCAGCTGAAAGTGCACTGAGCTAGTCGACTCCACCGCTGTTAGGATACTTCGTTTCCTGTACGGATCACGCATAAATGGACACTGATACACTACATGACATCCCTTAAGACAGGAACAAACGATTACACTTGTTACAAGCAACAGCTACGTAGGAGGTTTAAATGTGACCCGGAATTCTATCAATAAAGTGCCTTTCAAACTTAGCAGACTTCTCTAATTACTCTTCCCGTGTATGTACATAATTGGCTGCCCAAAAATAGCATCGGTCAACATCAATCTTCACAACGAACAATAATAATTCCGGGTCAAATTTGAACTACTCAAATCATGAAGAAATCGTTCCTCTGGGATGTTGCGCCGCGCAGTGTGGTAGACGTTTACTACAATACTGGCCGTCATAAGAACCTGAAATGTCGCCTCAATCCAAGTTACAGTCACATGCGTCGTAGAATTCGTTCAGTATCACGACCACTAGTCACTGTTTCAGATTGTAAAACATTTTGCTCGTACTGTACGTTCATTATGTCAGCGAAGGCAAAGGATCGGGTAGTCTCAATTATATTATTACGTACGTACGTAGATAACCAAATGTGTTTTTTTATATATAAACAGCTTTTGTCTAGGCATTATTACCCATTTGATGTAATCCCCTATGTAAACAAACTCACATCAGCGTAATTATACCAATGTTCATACTAGTTTATATAACAATACACGTACAATGCAGACAGGCCTACTGTAAAATTTATTTCTGCAGTAATCGTGTAATTCAACTGGATTTACCTTCAGGTTATTCTCAATATGACGTCATTGTTTCATCCCCTGCCAAACACCCTTCGCATTCCCCACCCCCCCACACACTGTATAGTTGCATGTGGGGGGTGTACCACCTCCCCTAAATATTTGCATTCAGTCATTCAGTCAATGACACCGGCGCACGCGCATTAAAGTATTAATTTCGACGATTCTGACCAATACTCACCCTAAATTAACGCATGGCCAAATATGAACAGTTGCATCCTTTGGCGTGAATGATGACGTAAGGCGTCTCGTGGTATCTGGGCTCTGTCTAATACCATTACCGGCGGGGTGACACGACGGGCAATAAAAATGATATTACACTAGACGGCGTGCGACCTTCCGGGGAGAATTTAAAGGTCATTATGTCGGAAACAACAGTCACATGAAGAATTTTTAGATTACGTAAGTTAATATAAAATAGTTTACACGAAAATTCCTACAGTTTCAGTTGGAATCCCTGAAGGAAATTACAATTCTAAAGACCTATGCGCAGACAGGAGGATAATATTAAAATGGAACTTGGGGAAATACGGTCCCCACTGTGTTTCTTCGTAGACAACATTGAAAAGCACCTGCTACACTCCGAGAGGTACTTGAACCCGAGACCCCTGGCTCTACCCCGCTTTGGACAACGTGATTGTCCGTATCGACAGATGGAGCTCTTGGGATTTTGAAATTACTTACAAATGTAACCTACTTTGAACTCACAACATGGTCGGTTAAAAATTAGACTGAGATAAATGTTAACAGAATTCACTGCCAAATTCAGACACTGTACAATATTTTGAAATTAGTTACAAATGTCACCTACTTTGAACTCACAACATGGTCGGTTAAAAATTAGACTGAGATAAATGTTAACAGAATTCACTGCCAAATTCAGACACTGTACAATTTTAATTAATGTTATCTCAAATAAATATCTGCTACGTATTTGTTACTTGCAGCTGATTCCATACGAGCACTCTTAATGAGATGTCATAATATATTTAGAAGAGAAATTTTCCAAAAGTTCTACACTTTAATTAAAATGTAATCCTTTTAAATACTATGAAACTGTTACACTCATTATCGTTACAGCTTTATTATTAATATTCATAAACTCAGCAGTGATTCCATATTATAAAATCCAAATCCGTCTGTAATCCGACCTGAGTAACACTCACATTTATGACGGTAAAAGCATCGTAGCGGTTCACAATTTGTTATTCCTGTGACAGCCGGTGTCCAGGGGTCATCAACGTCGGTCGTCACACCAGGGTAATCGTGCTCGTTCAGAAGTACACAAAACACGCGTAATTTCAGGAGTCGTGCTTCTGTCCACGAGAATAAACAGCAATTGTAGAATGAGAGTGAGATTACCTGCATCAGATTCGAACAAGAAACGCAGAATACATATGAGATATCCCTATGTCAGTCTATTCGGTCAAATTCTATTGCCAAGCGGACAGATATTTAACCTATCTCATGTCAGAGGTCCATGCTGTCTCCATTTTCAGGGCAAGAACTTCTGAAACGTCGGTAAACACCTGTTCGATGTCTTTAAGTCATCCAGAAACGAGGAAAGCGATTTCTAACTTGAGAGTAATTTCATTCTAAATGTTTACCTCAAGTTTCCTCCGCACGAATTCAACTGCAATAATATTTTTCAATTAAGGTTCCACGAAAGTCTTTTTAGCCGTTTTAAAATCCGAAAACTAATTACGTTTCACAACAAAAGCGCGGTAAGATCCAAATATATTACATACTTGTTCAATCAAACCGCTACGGTGGTCTAGCGGTTAGAACGCTGGGCTTGTAATCCTGGGGTCTCGGGTTCGATTCCTGGTGGTGCCCGAATTTATAACTTGTGTTGGGCAAGGCCGTGGTTTAGGCAACACGGAGTTTTCCTCCGTTGCATCCCAACAATTACTCCATTCACACACAGACGAAGGCAATGGCACACCACTTCTGGATCATCTGCCAAGAACGTATATGAACAGGTCCCAGTCCGAGAAAAGGATGGAAGGATCCTGTTCATATGGACCTGTCGTCAGACAGAACACTAAATAAAAAAAAGAGACGATGAAGTATTTCAAATGTTCCTTATCATTTTGAAAACGAGAGGTAAGTGTATGTACCACAGCTTTAAAATTCAATAATTCTGCATTTTGCCACCAAATGTATTATTGGTTTCAAATGATTCTCAGTGTGAACAGACCTAAACTTCGAGCCTCCTCTGAGCAAAACCAGCGACTATCAGCGTATGATAAGGTATACAATGCGGATAATTTTCATAATTATTGAATTACGCCACTGGTAAGTTCAAGTGTTTACAACGGCAAAGCTCCAGGAACTTTCGAAATTTTCTCACTCTATGCACACGAAATTGGATAACATTTTTCGAGGGACCACATCGCATATTCTACACGGGAGATCGTTCTCTGATCTAATTCGAAGCTAAACTACCTCTGTACCTGATACAGTATCGTTAAATGCCTCTAAGAATAGAAAAATCTGCAAAGCACAACCTTTCGTATAAGTCACTGCTCTGAATGTAATGCAACAGGATTTTTCAAATACTTCTATGTAAAATTATTCACACAAACGTGCACCTTGACGATGGTAGCAGTATATTCCTCAGAAACATTGTTATCCACCTGTAAAGCCACGTGGTATCACAACTCAGAAGAACACGACTTAAGTTTTCTCCCACATGGGAACCTCAAATGCAATTTAAATTAAATCTATTTGTGTATTTCATGACCAGAAATCAGCACAATCAAATCAAAGGTAATATTCATTCTACTGTCACTTTGGTGATTCACAGGTAAAACATAACAAGAAAAGTCTACAAAAACTTTGAAAGATGACGAACTCCGACGAGGAGACCGAACGTTCACTGAAAGATGACGATGAACTCCGACGAGGAGACCGAACGTTCATGCTACAAGAGACTATTTGCTAAACACAGACAATGCGTTTACAGTTGTGACATTAATTAATGGAGAGCCATCCCTACCCCCACAGCTCGCGTTATGTAACACTCAACTTTGGTACACCACACTATTTAATTAAATGCACTGTGGTTACTTTACGATATATCACAGTGGTTTCCATTGCTTTCTCTGTGCTAATTTAATTAGGAAACAGTTTTGAAACCGGCGAGACAAACCGAGAATCCAAATGTTTTACATGTATATCCTATGTCTTATTCGTTCATAAGTTATAAGCCTATTGTATTAAGAAAGTCTACTAAATGTGATACATGAAAATGTGTTGACAAAGCACCTGCAGTCCTGCGCTCGATTCTTTTGAGGTGCAAGTACATCCAGACAGAGTAAACGCGGGTGACGAGATTTAAACCCACGCCTGTAAGAGAGGCTATCATTTAAAAGAGCCTAACTTCTCCTCTTGTCGTAAAATTCGCTAGGCTCTCTCCTTGTCTCTTTTCAATACAAATCCCATAGAAATAATATTTAAGAATCAAGTCCGTACCGCTAAGAAAACACCACACTTCACCATTACAAAGATCGACTGGTTAACCTTTTGAAGTCAAAGCTCGTCTAAATATTACGTATTTAGCCCGTACCGCGAAGAAAACACAACACGTAACCATTACAAAGATCAACTGGTTAACGCTGTTTAAGGAAATAATAGATATTTATTCCGATAATTAATTAACCCTTCGAAGCCGAGGCTCGCCTAAATAGCATTTAAGAACTCAGTCCGTACCGCGAAGAAAACACCACACGTAACCATTACAAAGATCAACTGGTTAACGCTGTTTAAGGAAATAATCGCTGTTTATTCTGAGAATTACATGAAACAGACAAATACTCCGGTGTTGAAGAGATGCTTATTCTTAAACCAGGTGAATCACGTGGATTCCATTTGGATTTAAAGGATTTACAGCTGAAGAAAACAGCAAACGCCTAGTTTACGGTACTATTCCGGAATTTTCCTGGAGAAACTAACTGTTAGGATAACCGGTCTACGGGCCGAGGTTTGAAATTGGAACCTCGCGAAAACGAATCAGGAGTGGTAACCACTGGCTGCCAGGTTAGGTTTATTTCTCATAGACCTAGAGCGAATGCCAATGAGGTAAGAGCTTCGTGGAGGATAGAATTGTACAAGTCGTGTTCCTTGGTATCGAAAGGAAGAAAGATAATTTAAGAGTTTCTGCATGTTCTGGAGGAATGCGTCGTGGGACTGTACCCTCGCCGATAAATACGTCAGTTGCGTGTTAGTGTTAGTGTGGGATAAGACAGGCACAGCTTCATGAAAATGTTAAAAACACGGTGACAAATCCTGGACAGGAATAAACAACCTCGGAAACATGAACATTTTCCTGCGATCGGATCGTGAAAACAACGTTTCGCTATAGGCCACTTCTTACGCGGAGCGTATAATCTGACCGGCCATCATGGGCTTTATTTGAGGGAAACACAAAACCCATTACTGAACCAAGTCATGTGGAAATACGAGCCAAATATTTTTTTTTAAAAAAAAACTGACAGTTTTTTTAATCAGAAATGAGGGTGTCGTGGTTGTGACGCAGTGTTATCTCGATGAGATACCATGGAACTAGCCGATCATATAAACTACCGTTTACAACATTCTGTCACTACGAAACGCCTTCTTAATCCAGTAACAAATTTATTAGCCAAGAGTTCCAAAAATACTGCCTGCATATTTTCAAGTTTTGTGTTATAACTATTTAACAACACTCACTTAAATGCACCAGTTATATTATTTAAAAAGTTTTCTTACAGACTATAGGGAACAATCCCCGAATATGGTCGCTTTCAAGCCAGAAATATGATTGACGTTGGGAAAGGAAGTGGTCGTGGCCTATAACGAGGAACTATCGAAACACTGCAATTACCTACATGTCGATATATATACAGTGGCAATGTAATAAATTTATTTTTAAACCAAAGGACTACTTCATCTTCGCATTTCTACAATCCTTCCATCTACACCTTGGTCACTCAGACTGACTATTTCTTTATAAATTTTGCATAATTCCTCATTTCCCTTACAGCTAGCGTCCAACGCTTACCTCATCATCTGACACCATGTAAAATTATATTCTGTGACCTTTAACGAATAGAAGGAAATATCAAAATAAAATATGCGTAGGTAAATTATGCCAGAAACGCCACTGAAATGCGGTGGCCAAACCAACTCACAGTTCGCCCTCGCTGCGTTCAGTAAAAGGCGACTGATAATATCACAGTAACAGTAACGCAAATGAATCGTAAGTAGACGAGCCATTACGTCACGTCCACGTGGGCTCTGATGAAGCTCATTAATGTCACAGTTCGTGGCCCCCGGAGTAGATTCCCGGACTTTGTACGAGGGATGTCAAGTTTTCGTATCCCGACACGAGAAGGATGGACATCCCTTGTCATGTCAGTATTTTGTAGGACACTACTCATTTATGCACGACAATTTGTTGGGAGGTCCTACACGTGTCTTAAAACCAAAGGCGACGATGTGACTGGAACCGGGACCCTCCTAAATTCTAGAACATCGATCACTCAATAAGAGTCGATACCCGTAAATAAAAATCAGTAACATGAAGATGGTGGTGAATGGTTATCTCCCGAAACGTCGTGTGTATCATCTCTACTTCAATCGATGAGCAGTAACATATTTGATACTATCATAATGAATCACCAATCGTCATAAACCTTCAGGGAATCAAATCACTGTCTTGTGCTGAAGAGAGAATATTGAATAGTGAATGTACTTTCTGTTTCACTGATATTTTAGCAGAAAGGCCCATAAATTTTCCTAAAGAACTGAACGAGTTTTTCAATAGTTATTATTTAAAGAGCCGCGCGTATTTCACAGGGAGGTGTAATAAAAAATATTAATAAATCCTGGGATAATCCAACAGTAAACTGCAAGCTGGACTATTTGTTTGGACAACTGACTCCATAGCAGGCGTTCAAATGATCGAATCAAGTAAACTTCATGACTTGAGGTTTTACATACTTTAGCTATTTTTAATATTATTGATTTCTGTGATAACTTATATCAAACAGTCAGAATGGACGAATTAATAATTTTTTTTGACAAGCGGAAAGTTAAACTTTTATTTGGAGCACATAACCCCCAGTTTAATCACGAGCTGGTCTGTGTTTATGTCATAGCAATGTTTTCGAATCCATACTCGATGTGAATCAAAACACTTGATACTCGGTCACAAATGTAATTTAATAGATAGATTTGAACCGGTCATTAGTTAAAAGTGCCATTGAGAAGTGGACACGTATCTATGCTACGTTCAAAGCACTTTGTGAAATTCAGTGAACTCGTAAAGCGATTTGATTTCTAATTAAACGGTCTAGTAAATAATTGTTATTTCAGTTCATTTAACAGTCAGAAATCATTTATAGCAATAACGGGGTGAGCCTGGATACGCGTTGCTTTTCCATTACATGTATGATACAACGTGGAACTTTTAATGACCACCCGAGAATAGAGGGGGGATGAAGGGTGAATTCATGGCCCATACAAAGTGCATAATTTTCAAGAATAAATCCCCGTCAGGACTATGAGGTCGCGGGTAGCCAAGCAAAGAGACGGTCATTCAGAGAGCTACACTAACTGGAGAAGTGTGGGGTTAGGTTAGGTTAGTTTAGGTTAGGTTAGGTTAG
>NW_019061387.1:38534-55770 GCF_000696155.1 Zootermopsis nevadensis
ATCCTCCCATCTACGTCTAGGTCTCTCCAGAGGTCTCTTCCCCTCAGGCTTCCCAAATAGTGGACCCAACCAACCAGAAGGCTTACAGAACCCGAAGGTTCATCACCGCATTAACCAAAGCCCTCCACCGGACCCTGTCCTGGGCCAACAAAATCCAGCCTCCTTCAACTCCTATCTCCCTTAGATCCCGCCTGAGATTATCCTCCCATCTACGTCTAGGTCTCCCCAGAGGTCTCTTCCCCTCAGGCTTCCCAACCAACACCTGGTGCACACATCTTGTCCCATCCATGCGCGCTACATGCCCAGCCCATCTCATTCTTCTCGACTTAATCACCCTGACAATATTGGGGGAGGAGTCATTGTGCAGTTTTCTCCATACATGTTCTTTTGCGTATATTCGCTTAAATTATGAAAGGAAATTCTGGGAAAACGTTAGTTAAATCTACCAGTCTCTAGAATCGATTCACAGAATTTTCGACTCGAGAGTCAGGAACCATTTTGTTCTGAATCTCTCTTCTCGTCACCAACTCTAAAATACAGAGCCCTCGTTTCTGGTACCAGAACTCCGATCGCCAATTGCGTACGGGTCACTCTACTGATGTATAACAACTCCGTTTCCTTATTCTCCGATACGCGGGCCACTGTTTGACAGACATGTGGATTACAGCATTAACGTCAGGCAAAGCTCGTGATATATTACTCACATCTCAACACAGATTATTCACAGGCGGGAAACACAGTAATTAATTTTCCCGTCCGAAGCTTCGTGTCAACTTAATACACTTTGCAACAGTTCGACACCCTGAAAAAAAAAACGGATATGCAACCACACCAACGGCATTGTTAGTCGTGAGGTGACCCTGCCCTCACACGTGGACGTCACCCACGGACCACGCAATCTTTACTTTCCTACGGCATTCGTCTTTAAAGAAACATAAAGATATTCCTTCGTCATCATGAACCAGTCTACATAATAACTGTTCAATAAATTGGCGGATTTTCATCAGACTTCGTACGAACGTCGTGCCTAATGCGAACACAACGGCTAAAAAACTTCTGCAGATGGAGAGACACTAACGCCAATTCACTTCGTATCTGGAAACAGATCTTCGAAAAATATTCTAATTCTTTCAGCCAACGTCGTATTCTGTTAGTGGTGTACACCAAAGACGTGACACGTTGCTGGCTAACGAACAGTGGATCTACGAATGTGAAATCATCACAGGCAAAACCACAAAATTCTTGCTCGAAGCTTTACATCAAAGTTTCAAAGTACAAGGGCGTATCTTCTTCAAAGGTTCGTACAACAATTTTATTTTACAATATTCAAGCCACATGTATGGAACTCTTTAGTTCGTCATGTGGCCCCTGATTTGTTACGAAAATTATAATTCTACATTATGGCGGATTTTTATCAGACTTCGTATGAACGTCATGCCTAATGCGAACACAACGGGTAACAAACTTCTGCAGATGGAGAGACACTAGCGCCAATTCAATTCGTATCTGGAAACAGATCTTCGAAAAATATTCTAATTCTTTCAGCCAACGTCGTCTTCTGTTAGTGAACCAAAGACGTGACACGTTGCTGGCGATAGCTAACGAACAGTAAAGCTACGAATGTGAAATTATCACAGGCAAAACCACAAAATTCTTGCTCGAAGCTTTACATCAAAGTTTCAAAGTACAAGGACGTGTCTTCTTCAAAGGTTCGTACAACAATTTTATTTTACAATATTCAAGCCACATGTATGGAACTCTTTAGTTCGTCATCTGGCGCCTGATTTGTTACGAAAATTATAATTCTACATTAGTTACTTTCTTGCATCGAATATTAAATAACAGAACTATTTTTCAATTAGCATGGAAGATGGCGTGCTGTGTCGTTTTCATGGCAACACTGAAGAAAATATAAACAAATAAATAAATAAATAAGTCTAGCTGAAAATCATGACAAATCTCGGTCCAGTCATTGGCTATTCTGACTGATAATTTTCGTGATTTGTTAAGGGCAGAATCTACAGGCATAAATTTTATTCAAAAATGGACTCTATCTATAACATATGCCGTTGAAAAAAAAAAAGTTAAATCAAAATATTAAAATTTTCCATTTTTGAAATAAAATTATCTCGCGAGATTTCTTGTCTCACTTGCAAACCTCACGTTCCTTTTTGTAATCACAAAAGCAGCTGGTAAAGAGCATCTCTTGAGAATGGAACTAAAAACCACTCCACTGGACATTCATGAAATGTTTCTGAACCGCATTAGAAAGAGCTTTTTACTACACAGCCGACAAAATCCTTCTTTAAAATTCTCCCAATTCATTAAACGGTATAAGAATTCTATTCATTATAAATATCACGACTTTTGAAAGAAAATTAATTAAAAAGAGAATACGGTTCTACAATTCATAGAACTTACTTCTGCAATATAGTTTTATTATACATGTACAGAATTAAAGAATCAATAAACCGATTTTCGACAGGACCCAGTATTAAACTCGCGAAGATAACATTAATGTTAGGGTAAAATGTAACTAGATCGGGTATCAGGGTGTGAAAGGGGGTTGGGCGTGGTGAGGAATGTCTGCAACAGCAGGAAGAAAGCAACGCACCAAATTACAACAGAACAGTCGGACACTGAAGAACTGCTTGTGCGGTAACCCTCAGGACACACTTGAGAATAAGATCTGAGATGAACATGCTCCGAAACGTCGTCCAAACAAGCGTACTCAAGAGTCATGTCTAAGAAAATTAAAAATTACCAACTAAAAATACAACTTTTCTGATCATTACAATAAACTAAAAGTTGTAAAGAAATTTTTTGGTTCAGACATAGATCTGCATCTTAAGATACTACAACATTGTAGTTAAACAATTATTTATTTTAATCCGTCTTATCACAATATTTAAAATTTCTTATAATTAAGATAATAAAATATCATTGATGTTCCATATCGATTGATCGATTTACATTTTGGAACATCCTTTACACAACATGTTTCAGTTTTTATAAAACCATCCTGGCATTCAGAATGTCCAACAGCTGTAGCTCAGATGGTTAAGGTACCAATATGGAGATGAATGAGGATGAATCAGTTCTTGACAGATTTCTGATGTGGTCTTTAGCATTCACATATCGTTGCAGATGGACCGCCTCTGCAATACAAAGAATGGCACACGCGATATGAGGCTTATTTCCACTGTCTTTGAATTGGATGGAAACGTTAAACATTTCAACAGGTCAGCAGCTGAGTTCAGGAGGTTTCTTTATTTTATGGAACCCGAATGTCATTGCCGTATTCACAAAAGCGTATCTCTGTCTTGAGCCATACGACTCCAGATTAATTTTAATAAAAGTCTTCCATCCACAATTGGATGTCCCGTATGGTGTGTTCTCTTTAGAATTTCCTATTAAATTTAGAATGAATTTCTAGATCTGTTCCTTGCGTCATGGTCAACTAATTCTCTTTGATCCATTACTCTATAAACATTTAATGAAAGGTACAAATTATGAAGCTCCTTATTACGTGGTGTGAGTTTCATGTACTACTGTGCTTCTCGGTAGGGTTATGTTTTTGCTTGGACAATGTTCTTTCTGTTAGGTGCCAGACAAAGTTTTTACTCCCATACAAAACGACAGCGCAAACTTACACTTTTGTGTAGATTAGGACCAAGATGCTGCCACGGTGGTCTAGCGGTTAGGACGCTGGCCTTGTAATCCTGGGGTCTCGGGTTCGATTCCCGGTGGTGCCCGAATTTATAACTTGTGTTGGGCAAGGCCGTGGTCTAGGCAACACGGAGTTTTCCTCCGTGGCATCCCAACAATTACTCCATTCACACACAGAAGAAGGCAATGGCAAACCACTTCTGGATCATCTGCCAAGAAAAATTTCGTCCAAGTTATCTGTCGCACATCGGACACGCTTTCAATGTCAATCCACTCGATCGGTGTTGATCACGTTTTACGCTACACTTTCCTGCCCGATTCCTTTTCAGTGGATTTCCACGTGCCATGCACTCCGCATGAGTGCGGTTTTCTCGTGTTGCATTGGTCTTAATTCTGTTGGACATTTTCCTAACTTCGATTACATGTTGTCTTCCTTTAATCCTGGACCATTTCAATTCAGTGTGAATCATCACAACTTTCTTATTTAAGATCCATCCACGTCTTTGTCTAGACAAGTTGCTTTTGTACTGTCGGGGTGTCAGACCCGATCTAGAAGATTCAGTCATCCTCGACATTTTTACAGCACTGAAGATTCACTTAACATGCATTAAGTAACTTCATGACAGTGTTTACAAAATACGACACATTTCTGCAGAACGTAATTCTGCATTATAAGAAATCCTGCCCGTTAATTTGGTCGTCGAGATATCGACTTGGCATGTTGAACTCACTTCTCCCCCTCCAACCAGCCCACCTCACCCCTTTTACTCAGTCGTGTACCGGGGCCACCCTAGACTTCTAGCTGTCACTCAACCCCCGACAACCTTGCCTCTAGGGGGATTTATACCAAATTAATAACACTATGGGTTATGTAACGTTACGCCCTACCTCTAGACTCACCCCTAACCAAATCCCTTCTCCCCCCTTCTCCTGTCTCTGATTTTCTCAAACTACAGCGGAAAGCGACTGCAAAGACCTCATACTCTGCGTTTAAGTGTAACGCCAAGTTCTAATTTAGAATCTGTCACTCAATATGAATAGTACCCCGTCACCCACACGATCCTCTCTCTCTCTCTCTCTCTCTCTCTCTCACCCTCTGCTACGTTCAATTCCGTTAACAATAAACTAGATTCATCCTTCGCCCTGCGCTGAGTCGCCATGTTAACACAATTACAACAAGCTTTTAACTGAATCTCGCATAAAAGAACAGTTAGGATGTCTGAATTATACATATTTCGTACCCACAAAGCAGGTTCGAGCAAAACTTCGTGCGGGAATTATTCCCAAACAGCACTGAAACGGATTTGTTCGAAGGTAATTTAACATATAATTTGGACACGACGTGCTGGTACGCAAGCGAACAATTTGAAACATCTACAGCAGTGGTCCCCAACGAGGTGCAAAGGCTTTTTGGGTGCCCGCGGAAAGAGGTTATACTGAATAATGAAGGCCGTTCAACCAACCATGAACATTATAAAATCAAAGCACAGATCTCGACTTGACGATTGTTTGCGAGCAGCAACATCATCCTACGCTCCCAAATTTGAAGAACAGGCCGATGAAATGCAGTGCCAAATATCACACTAACTTCCGAGTAATAATAATTGTACTTATAAAACTACGTATTTTTGATTGTATGGTTTCTTGTATCATTAAACGTCGTGTTGTTATGTGTATTATTTGGTGTCGATATCTTATTTGTCCAGAGTAAGACAATTTGGCTTTTTAATTGGTTGGTGCCCGCCACGATCTCATAAACTCTCAAATGTCCCCGTAGGAACAAAAAGGTTGGAGACCACTGATCTACAGGGTGTTACCATTTCATATAACTTTTTCCCATTTTATTATATCATCTGGTTATCAACCGGGTTCATGACATAAAACTGTAACCCTAACGAAATAGTTTATTTTACGAAGAGATGAATAATCTCCATCCATCGGAACGACAGACACACCCCATTTTTCTGCCATAATGAGAGTTCTCACTTCCTGCCAAATGGGCGTGTTTCAAGTGCATTCAGATACACACAGATTCGGCACAACTGCATATCTGATAGCATTATTTCGAAAGCCACGATTATTAATGATTCCAAACTTAGGCGTACGCGAACCACATGTTCGCATATGTGATACTGCAGGAAAGTATGTAAAAATCTGCCAACTCATACCCCCCATATGCTGTATAGTAGCACGCAGGCACACGCAAAAGCAGCTTAAGGTACATGTTGCCGGGATTCATATATCAGCGTACAACAAACTAGGAGACTTTGTGGTCTGGGATTCAATACCAGTTGAAAACACTTTTGATCAAATCACGTGTATTTCCTCTCCTTAGGGTAGGGCAGGGATGTTGTACTCACAGTGATTAACCTGTAGCCCACGTAACTAATGGTATTCATCTTCATAGATCCTGCAGATAAAGTTATAAATCCTAGTAGAACACAATCCAGGCGGGCAGAGACGATAATGACAAAAGATAATATTAAAAGGCAAATGTAAAACAGCTCCCAGGAGCCACCGGATAGGAAGATGAGTGGGCCCCATGGACGATCTGGATTGGTCGTGACGAAAATAAAGATCTCTGTCGTGAATCTAACATCGACTGCTCAGCTGGCAGTCTGGGGACTGAGCTATCCGGCCAGAGATTAAAACAGAATCGAGCTGCATCCAACGCAATGAATATCACTCGTGCTCAGGTTTGTTTTAATTTCACGGATCTCTGACAAAAAAAAATCAAAAAATATATGATATACGAGAAAAGAACACAAGCAGAAATCCGCCACTGGGCTCACGACGCCAGGTGAGAAATCAAAATAACTGCTAAATGTTATCAGTTTCTGTGCATCCTGCATCTGCTAAGTGACGTGCAACCCGTTATGATCCATACGCCAGTATTGCAGTGCGCCGGTCACTCGTAGCCAGAAATATTGATTACGCCTCTACACAGATAATAACGTTATCCATGCCAATAAAACTGGCTGTAAAAGGTTGTCTCCCACTCCACAGCTAAGCAACTATCAGCTAAAAACATTTATGTGTTATGCTCATGTACTGATAGGTCATGAGATGTTTTGACAACATTTCGGACACAAATATATGACAGTCAGAAAAATACGTTAATATCTGTGATCCTACGTCGGTATTATTATTATCGTTATTATCATTAATACCAGTTTTTAAGATTTATTATTAGTAGTATGATATTATCATTATTATTGTTGTTGACATCATCATCCCAGATTTAATAAAATATTAAAATATGGACCATCACCATTTGAAGTCCGAAGCTCGTGTACATAACATTTAAGAATCCAGTTCGTACCGCAAAGAAAACACAACAATTCACCGTTACTAAGACCAACTACTTAACGCTGTTTAATTAAATAATCGCTATTTTTACTACAGAATCATACAAAATGAAGATTTGCTGACTGTTGAAGGCGGTGGGACATATGGTAACGATTTTGAAAGGCTAATTAATGAACTATACTTTCAGGTTGTCGAATGTATAAAAACAGGCTCTAGAATAAGATCGCGGACTTACAGTCGGTTTCTTACGAAAGACTTTTCTAAATGATTTCAAATCAGGGATTCATCATCTTGTTCTTGATACAGGTCAGTGGCGGTCTCCTGTAAAAACAGTAATGGACCTTCGCGAAAAGTATTGACTATTGAAGCGACTATTAGCTTATCAAGATGGAGTATGTTCCGTCGAATTTAATATCATCTGTTATCATTCATTTAAAATCATCTAGTATTTCGCCTGCTTTTCAAAATAAGAAAAATGCAACAAGATAAATTAAATTGGAAAGGAATGAAAATGGTAGTGTTTTTATATGATACTTTGTAACTGCGTACAGTTTACGTAAGCAATGATTATAAACACCCGTCTTTCCACAATCCATAAAAGTGTCTTTATGTATGGAAATCTGTCCAGCCATCACCCACGTTCCTTCCTCCTAGGCACTGCGATTGGATAAATGGTTTTACGGTAATGCTGTGGCTTAAAACACGTGAGGCAATGTATTTTAACACCGGATGCACTTGACAGACAACCTCAAACAGGCCTGATCGGCAGGTTATAGCAAAGCAACTTGAAGGAACCCTTCCTTAATTTTCTAATAACTTCACATTTTGTAGAACCCCATCAAATCAAAAAAGTCGCCAAACTTTCCCTCTACTCCCACAGGCACTTGTCTACCTTTTTTCGTTACATATCAATCGATCGATAGATCCACTCTAAGATCGTACTACCAAACCTTAATCGATAGCTCGTCATGGTAATGAAGACTGCCTAATTACAACGTACTAAAGCCGCCTCAGTCTGTAGATAAGAGACCAGAACAACCGTGAAAAGACCATAATTAATTTGTTCCCTGGAGGCTGTGGATTCCCTGACTTACATTTCTGTAATCAGAGGCCGAAATTTGTGAGAATTAGATTAGAAGGAGACGGGAATAACCATCTACGGACCCTGTGTACTCATTGTAATATGAAACAGCTGCAAATCCACAAAGCTTTAACGTTTTGCCAGCGAAAGTCCAATTTCATCAAACCTTTGAAGCCGAAGACGGCCTACTAATATTTAATAATTCTGTCCGTACCGCGAAGAAAACACAACACGTAACCATTACAAAGATCAAATGGTTAACGCTGTTTAAGGAAATAATAGATATTTATTCCGATAATTAATTAACCCTTCGAAGCCGAGGCTCGTCTAAATTATATATAAGAATTCAGTCCGTACCGCGAAGAAAACACCACACGTAACCATTACAAAGATCAAATGGTTAACGCTGTTTAAGGAAATAATAGATATTTATTCCGATAATTAATTAACCCTTCGAAGCCGAGGCTCGTCTAAATAGCATTTAAGAATCCAGTCCGTACCGCGAAGAAAACACCACACGTAACCATTACAAAGATCAAATGGTTAACGCTGTTTAAAGAAATAATAGATATTTATTCCGATTATTAATTAACCCTTCGAAGCCGAGGCTCGTCTAAATAGCATTTAAGAATCCAGTCCGTACCGCGAAGAAAACACCACACGTAACCATTACAAAGATCAAATGGTTAACGCTGTTTAAGGAAATAATCGCTGTTTATAATGAAAATCATACGAAACCCATAAATACTAAATAAATATTTACTGATCGTTAAAAGCGGTGGTACAAATAGTTACCATCGATCTTTAAAGGGTTAAATAGTTGCCTTGAGATCATAAACCAAGGTGATGCGTAGATCGGAAGGAAAGATTTTACATGTTCTAAACTCTTTTCAAAAGTATGTTCTTCATTAATACCGGCAGATGTTCACCGCCTTCCCGAGAGCACAAGTTCTGTTCGTGAATACTACACAATGTTCGTAATTGCACACATTTCACGCAGCGGCCTAGCAACTACGGTGACGTTGACTAGAGTTTGATGGGGGAGGATGGAAGAGTCCATTTTACATGGAGGGGGTGGAACTGTTCATGGTATCACTTTTGCCACAGGCTTGCATTTTAAATTGTACGCCATTAATATACGCGGTGTTTTAAATACAGGGCTCCACTTCAGAGACGTGTTATGTGCAGAGACATACCAAAAACATCTATGTAAACATTGGTCACTCGACGCTTCGTTCTAAAACTGTGGACCGCAATATCAGCTCACTTAAGCCCAGTGAATGTATATTTATTGTATCGTCTTAAAATTATTGTGTATTCTACAATTATTAGTCATATCGCAATAGTCCTGTAATGTTTTAAGTTCACGCTAATGTTCTTAATGAGGCGTGAAGCACAAAAGCAACATTTTGAGCACCTTTTTTGTAATTCATTGCCGTCAAAACAGTAACCTGTAAGGTGTAAATCAACTGCTAACAAACACTTCCCCGTGAATGGGTTTCCGGTCATTGTTTTAACCTTGTCCTCTTAAAATAAAATTGACCTCAGCACAAAGACGAAGCGTCCGAGTTTGAAAGATAGAAGTGTCGTGTATTTCAGAACACCCTGTATATAAGTGCATATGAAATTTTGTGACTGGTGGCGGAAGTAAGTGATGACAGTTTGCCAATACTGACGGCTGTCATAAGTGAAATGTGCACAGGAACCAAAGCCTTTAACATCCGAATGAAAATAGTTCCCATGGCAACGATACGAAATTTTAAAACCAGTAGTTCATACAATGACCGTTATCCGTCACTTTTAAAATATTGGTTTGTTCCGTAGTGGATTACATAAAAAAAATGGCGCGTCTCGTCCAAGAACTTGACAACAGGGTGATTATATTAGTCAGCGACTTGGAATGGATAAGAGAGGAAGCGGTCGTCGCTCGTATCAATGTACTATCCCCTAAATCTGTCATGTATCACTTAGAAAGTTATCATAAAATTAAGGCAGATTATTGGCGTTCCGTTTTCATTTCGAATACGAGTGACAAGCAGTACCGCTGAGCCAACCTGCTTAGTTTGTAGGGCATAATGCAGAATGACTTTCAGACCATCGAGATCTGCGAATTTTCCCGAATTATTCCTTGGTGTAGCCGATGCTAGCAATGCCCCCGTTCCAATTCACGGATACAGCACACGCTCGTAATAAAAAATGAAGCTTCAAAGACTCTAATAACAGAGCAAGCCGGTTTAATCTACTCCACATCACTTTCCCTTAAATCCATTTAGACATCATTCTTCGTCTCTGTAGTAAAGGAAACTTCTGGTTTTCGTGTACCTTATTTCCCTCTTTCGTTAAAGTCTACGTGGATATTCTTTTCCCCTCAGCTCATGTAATTCTGCACCAAGTTCAACGCAATTAAATGACGAAATATTTTCTAATTTTAAGTTCTAACTTGTTTCATATTTTGTTTCTAGTACCACACTCAAGGCTCCGAGCAACATGGCACCAAGAAAATTAGAACAAGCAAAGTTTCAAAAACGAGACAAGTATGGTTAATTTTAAGCTAAATTAGGTGGCATAATTCTTATCCCCCATGTTGTAACGGAGACGGTTCTTAATGCTAAATATAACTTCTAGGGTAGACAAAAACAGATATAAAAGAAACGGTTCAATGTAACTTCGTGTTTAAAATGTCTCAAACGGGATGGAAAGTCAATTGAATAAAAATTTTCTTGGATATTATCCATCGTCTAGTAAAATATAAAATATAAAACGTAAAACGACGTTTCGGAGATGGGACTCTATATCCGTCTTCAGGTTCCTACACAGTTGGGCCCACTAGGTAGAGCTAATCCCTATCTCCGTCGAATAAAAATTTTCTTGGATATTATCCATCGTCTAGTAAATATAAAACGTAAAACGACGTTTCGGAGATGGGACTCTATATCCGTCTTCAGGTTCCTACACAGTTGGGCCCACTAGATAGAGCTAATCCCTATCTCCCCTTTTTAAATATAAAACGTAAAACGACGTTTCGGAGATGGGGCTCTATCTCTGTCTTCAGGTTCCTCCGGAGATAGGGGGAAAGGTTTTGTTACCAAGGAGACGAAAATGTCCATACTCTTTTGCAGAATAGGACACCCCCAGAATGAGAACCTCGGTCAGGTACAGTAACTCTGAATATGTTGAAATATCAACTATTTAAACGAGATTTCTTGAATATATAGTTTTACCATGGTTTATGAAGTCTTTACGTAAGATTAAATTTTGAATTTCGGAGTTCTGAAACACTGAAGAACGAATACAGACCATAGGTTCTAAGAATAATGGGGTACTTTCGAAAATACATGGACCTAAGGAGAACGAAGTAGAGAATCAAGGAAGTTGACGTCGACAAACTTCGCGGTTTGTGTTTGTAACTTGGCAGAATCAGCAAAATTGTGAGGTCCAAAATGCAGCGTTGAATTAGACATCGACACAGGACGAGGAAAACAAAAAATGCATACAGAATTTTGGTGAGAACATGAATATCAACTTAAACGTGTTTCATAAATTTGATGCCATGTAACAAAGCAAAAACAAAGAAAAATACAATCAACAACGAAGTGTTACTCGAGAAGATTTTGTTGAGTTCAGTCGCCGTGAAAGCTTCAAGTCCTTATGGGGGGATTTCGAACACACAAAAAAACATTTTGAAGAAATGAGCTGAAACAGCCTTTGTAACGTGAACACCGGTGTTAAGAGGGCAATTATAGTCCTCATACACTCAAAACGTGAAAAACATCAACTTTCTTAAAAGTATCTCAATCATACTGTCACTATGCAAGCATGTAAGCATAGTCGCGATCAAACGTTTCGACCATCATTGCAGTTGCCATCTTCAGGAAGAATGTGTGAGTGGGAAGTAAAAGACACACACACGCTATTTTAAATATACTTTTCTGTTCTAAGGTTGCATGGGACACTTTGGTTCTTATTATGAACAGCAGGAAAGGGTAAAATGTTTTCTAATAAATATAAATTCACTTCTGACAGAAGCTACTCTGGTAGCAAGAAATTCAAACAGAACCATGGTGGCGCCTTGGTGAAGTCTGGTGGAGTCTGCGTTAGTATGAAGTCAGGCAGTCGGTCCTGTGTCCTTGCGTTTGGTAAGAATCTGGTTTTCAGTCGCCGTGAAGATGTCATATTCAATTTACCTCGAAAAGAATTTTTATTTTGATCTGTACTTTCGATGTGATTTGGAAATATAATGCTAAAATAATATGGATTAATGTTCAACATAAGAAAGGTCATTCTCGTTAACTTTGACGGGTCATTTTATACTATCTGTTTTAATAAAAACGAAAATGATGATGATGATAAGGGATTATAGTGATTATTACGGTCATTATAATGGTGATTATGTGCACGTGATTGGCAGCACTGCCAGAAGTCAGCATCATCAGATCTGAGATAGGATGATTGCTCCCCGGTTGAGACACTTTTGCGAACACAGGGTAGACAGAAAATTATTTATTTGATCAGAAAGGAAACTACGAGTTGCTGCCTGTCCCATCTCCTTCAGTATCTAGTCATTCGGTCATTATTTCCGCTCCTCGTTTCGAGGGAAATCGTCTAATTACTACGTCTGTAATATCAAAACACGGGAAAGTATCAAATCGATCTTGAATTTTCATCACTGTTCAAACTTCACACGGTTTGGAATGTGACTGTCTTCTTGGTTGTAGCGTCGTCGTGTAGTCTGGTAGACGTTTACGAACGTTACAGAGGGCCTCACTGCCTCCATCATCAGGGCGATCGCTTTGATGATGGAGGATTCCAGACTACGCAGAAGAAATCTATCTTCGGACTTGTCGCCGTGAAAACCAAAAATCATACTTCAAACGATATCGAACAGCAGCAAACTATTTCGATGTGGAGTGATGTTCGATAATCAACAAATGTGAACAAACAATGTTCTAACCAGCACATCTCTTGCGCAACTGGTTTGAGCAGTGGCCTAGCAACAGTGGCGGCGAAGAAATCTATCTTCGGACTTGTCGCCGTGAAAACCAAAAATCATCTCTTGCGCAACTGGTGTGAGCAGTGGCCTAGCAACAGTGGCGGCCTTGATTCGAATGTAATTTGGTAGTGGGCCTACTTCTGATTTAATTTTTGTAGCATATTACGTGATTTTTTGTATCGCATTTCGCGTGGTGCATTCTGTATATAATCCTAACATAGATAATTATATAAGTATCGTGTTTCTTAAAATTATGTAGAAATCCCAATCAAGCACAGACGATAATATTAAAATGGCAAGACGCCAGAGCTCATAAAATTTATTTCCATAATGAGATGTACACGTATGGTCCTCAAACCTATGTTCAAATTTTAAGGAACTCATAATATTTTACCTTAAAATATTTGGAGCTAGCAACATCGGTAAGAGATGAAAGTCGTCTAAATTTTCCCCCAAAAACAAATTGGTACAATCACTGAATCAGGGGCAGAAGGAAATATTTCTCGTTCAGTCGTATTTCTCAGATGTAAAAGTGGCACGGACGGTCTAAATATAATTTAGCTACGAAGATCTAGATCCCTGTAACACGCCGCGGAAAGGAATCGACGTCTAACATATTCCTTACCCATAAGTAGGACTCCCCTCTCGTTCCATTAAGAACACTACGCGGGGAAAAGTCTGTTTCGCGGAAGTATTTAAATTCGTAAGAGACACATCTTTATTAACTTACGCCACTCTTACAGATAACGTTTGGCAGAAGATTGCGATAGGGAAGTTGAACATTTATTGCAAGCTACGGGTATCGATACTAATCGTGTCGATTGGTCCAATTCCAACGGGCTCGGACTGAAAACGTTAATTACCACTTCGTGGGAGTAAGGAAGAGTTGATATCACCTGCCACGACGAGTTATGAGTCAAACAGAAAACATTTATCTACAACTTTAAATGCAAAGTCAGTAAAATGAAAGATAAGTGATTTTCAATTCTTTACGAAAGGGTGTAAACTTTACAATATAATTTTTGGGAACTTCCTTGCACTACAGGGGCAGAGTTGAAGTGTAAACTGAGAAAATACTTTGCGTTGAGTGGGGCTTATCTCAAAAGAGGTGTAGGATTCGTCGAATTATCATCGACTATGACAGGCAAGAGACCGTCCGTCAATAGCTCCGCCATGTGGTAGAAAATTCCTCATGTATCCACAAAAAACACGAAGGTTCCATTCCGGTAGCTGACGTCATCTGAGGATGCTGTCAAGCTTGGGACGTAAATCTTTATCCGCTGATTTCTGACTTATATCCAGGGAATTCCTGAAGTCTGTGTGAATAATATTGTCTAGAATATCTACAACAGACCCCGATTCAAATCAGGCTGTAATTCCACGAAAAGTTTAAAATAGACTAATGTTTTCCTAACGAATAGTGCAATAGTACAAAGGCAATTTAAACAACGCTGGCATTATGCCACATAGAGGCTTATTTGAAGACGTCCTTTAAAACTGTCGACCGAGGAACAAGTTAGAAAATAATTTCACTGGCATGTCAACGATCCAATTATCAACACCAGTTCCTAACAAGTTTCAGTTCCCAAATTAACAAAGAAAAAGACAATATATTAAGTGGCGTCTGATTTCATTTCTCTCTTTCGTTGTTAGAGTAAAATAGACTTTAACACATATACTTATCGTAGTGAGGCCAAAACTCAGAATAAATTCATGTTTCCTGCACGTATATAATAATTTCCTTTCGCAAGATTATTTCGGATTTCGACAATGCTGTACCTGGTTTATTAAAAGGACTTGTTTACGGTGTAACGCTGTAAACATAAAATTAAGAATTTATTAGATCAAATATTACCATTTGTTAATTTTTTTATAAACTTAGAAATTATCGATAAGATTATTTATTCTTATTAACAGATTCTCAATTCGAAAATCCCTTTAGAAGGGGGTTTCAGTCTAAGCAAAGTCTGAGACAATTTGTTTCTCCGAAACGTCGATATGTACCTACTACGCCACAAGAACAGGGGGCACTTTTTACGCCTATTTTGAAACTGAAGGAGGAAAAAGGTGGAAACAATAAAATATAAAAAGGAAGACAGATAAAAGGAGATATGAAATAGATTTACATGTATGAAATTATAGATGCGTGCTACTAAGAGATCAGGGTGTTTTATGTCTACGTGAACTTTCGGCCATTATCGATTTGGTGCCAAACTACACAAAAGTATAAGCAAGGACCTGTAGGGTTTCATTGAATCGTGAAAGCACGTGGGTATGCTCCCTCAATTACCCATTCACAGCTTCTTGTATACGCGGAACAAGGCTCAGTAAACGGCTTTCCGATCCAGTCTCCATCTTAACAGCATCTGAACCTCAATGTATCATACATCCCTCTCGGCCACTGAATTCTCAATAAGTAAATAATTCATGGCAACGCTGGAACTGCTCTGACAGAACTCGGAAGTGCTTCAGAATTTCCATTGGTCGTGAATACAAATGAGAGCTTCCGTGCAAAAACGACACATTCCACACATCAGGAAAATACATGAAGATGGCACGTTCGTCACCCACGTACTCATCAAAGCGAGGACGTATTAAATCGACATCACCTCAGAAATACAGATATCGTATCGTATTTGAACCTACTAACGAGATAACAACAGAATTTCATAATAATATTAAAAACTGTCAACGTTCACGAAACATTCTTCAGGTTATAAAGTCGAGGATTATGGAATGGGCTGGACATGTAGCACGCACTGAATATATGAGAAATTCATACGTAGTTCTAGTCGGAGGATTCGAAATCTATAACAAGTGCTGACAGAATGATAATATTAAAATGGATTTTAATGAGAATATGGATTGGATTAATCTGGCTAAGAATAGGGTTCAATGCTGTGCTATTGTGAACACGAAAATAAAATGTACAAGTCTGTATATTTAAAAATTGTAACTGAAAAGAGACCGTCAAGTCATGATTGTTCGGAAGGGGTAAGGCTTTAAAAGAGACAATGTACAAATTAAATATTAGCATTTTTATACGATGTTTTAATTCCAGTATTAAATTGAAGTGACCTAGAAAATTTTCGAACAGGACAGACGATAGCCTGACCCAGATTCGAATCGAAGATGTCCGGAATACAAAGCTATAAACTCGCCAATGCATCAACCTGGTAAGAGAACAGTACAGTTCCTCAGCATGTATAAACAATTTCCTTCGTTCCTAGTTAATCGCTGATAAACAAATTCTAAATAACACATCAATTAATTACCGTAAATGTAATTTTAATTTTCAGTGCAATAAACGCTTGTCGTCTTTTCAGAACAGAAAAAAAAACTAGTGACTTCAGAGCGTGAGATGTTAAAAATAAATGCCGCCAATATTATTATTTTTCATTTCGCTTTATGAATTGACTTTAGCGCCTTCTTGCACTGTACTGTTTAAGCCATTACATAGTTTGCTCGTTTTTCCTGACGTAACGGTCGAGTATGAATGTTTATAAAAAAAACATCAGACAACAATAAATAATAAGGGTATAACGAATTTGAATACTTTAAAATAAATATAGTATTCAGATACTGGAGTAACCAACTATTGTTAAGCTGCAAACGATATTTTTTTTTTAAATCGATCATAACTGCTTACAGTTCTGGAAGGTTAAAATGATACGCACATCGGGTACCTGCGTGTTTCATAATTCACCTTTTAATATTCCAAGGGAACACGTAAGTCCTTCGTTGGGGCCCTGTTAATTGGTCTCTTTTCGTGATTCAGTTAGGGCATCAATGTAACACGACACTAATTGAAAGAATTTTATGAAACTTTATGTACTAAATATACATGGGATTTTCAAATCCTTTGTTTCGAAAATTATTCAAGTGGCGAAACAGAAAATTCTGTGAACAACACTAGACTAAAGTTCATGAAACGTGATATGGACTCGAAATTTCGGAGAAATACTTTCAACATTGCTCTGTGCTTCACATCATATAAACGGTAAGTAAGCTCACACGAGAAATTTGTAAGCTAAAGGAGAGAGGGTGTTCCTTTTCATCGATGCATCCCAGAAGGACCACACGTAACCATTACAAAGATCAAATGGTTAACGCTGTTTTAGGAAATACGTAATAGATATTTATTCCGATAATTAATTAACCCTTCGAAGCCGAGGCTCGTCTAAATA